>JAJOOR010005384.1:0-47564 GCA_036250505.1 Solanum acaule | reverse complement strand
CAGGTACTGTGATGGCGATGTGCCATCTCTGAGGCGTATGGAATTATTACAGCAGCAGCAGACACAAACTGAGTCGGTGGTTCCAGAAGAGTCACCTGTTAATTCATTGGAAAGAACCATCACTTCTGCTCGTACAGATGGATCAATTAAAGAGAATGGATTCACTACGATACCAGCCTTGGTACTTAACTCTTCCACTAGTGAAGAAAATGGGGTGCAGTCAAATCAAAATGGTAATCATGGTAACCTGAGTTGAGAGTTGGTTGTTTGCTCTGTGAGTCTGTCCGTTAAGAAGTGGGGAATGATTGGTAATAGAAGCCAAGATTCAAGGACACAAGTCTTCAATAGCATGTCTGAAATGAGACCAAGCCTCTTGTATCATATAATTTACGGGGCAGTTATGCGCTAAATTGAACTGCTGACATGGTTAATGTCTGCAGTCGTCTCTGTTGCGGAGTGTGCAGGCATAATTCTTTTTGCGGAGAAGAATGTTGGAAGGGCTAGTGAAATTATTATTTGTTCCAAAAAAAGAAGAAGAATAGAATTGTAGTGTATTAGGATGTGGGTTGTACTAGTTATCTCTCTCTATGCTTGAGTTACAAGTTGGAATTTGTTGATTTGGATCATATCTCTAATGGAATGAATGATTTTTGTCTTCTGTTTTTCTGTTCAGCTTTTAAGAATGTTATGTTCCGAAGGGAAACATGACATTGATCAAATTTAAGAAAATTGACATGTACTAATATGCATACACACAATTTGGATGGTCATTAGGAGGGAGGGTTTAAAAAAAATTGGAGTTAAAGAAATTTGGTAATTTATATTCTCAAAAATTGCGTGAATCCTATAGAAGCTATGAGTATCGTTCACTAGGTCATTATGCAAAGGTCTAATACATGTAAAACTTAAGAAAATTTGAATTCTTATTTCCTGACCCTTTAAAGCTTAAAAAGAATGGCGTAGATCCGATAGAGCCTATGATATCGTTCACTAGGTATTGCAGATTCTTGAAAAATTGGGTCAAAAAATTCGATCAATCAAAATCCCAAAAATTCATGTACTAATACACACTAAAATAAAAGAAAACTTATTATGAATGGACTCACAAAATTCGAGCTCAAATAAAGATGGTCACACATATTTTGAAAAATTTAACGAAGGATTCCGTAAAGCAAAGAAATCGTTCGAAAGTCATATGACCAAAATATTGATGGGCTAACATACGACAAACTGAGAGTTTGCCTAATTCCTGTAAATTGGCCCCTAAATGCCCAAAAATGACTCAGAGAATGGTGAGACTATACGTATTGCTTCCCCAACTCCCTAGAAAGGGCTCCGTAATCAATGAGCTAATACAGACGAAAAACAAAAAAAATCGCATAATTCCTAAAAGTTGGCTTGTAAATGCGTAAATATGCCTGAAAAATATGGTGGGACTGTACGTAACGCTTCTCCAACTCATTAAGGAGGTCCTCAAAAAGTTTATTCAGAAATTATTTTGGGTGTTCTTAGGCACCAGATCCATGAGCTAATACACACGAAAAACCAAGAAAGCCGTGTAATTCCTAAAAGTTGACTTGTAAATGCGAAAATATGCCTGAAAAATATAGTGGGACTGTACGTAACGCTTCCCCGACTCATTTCGTAAGTCCTCATAAAGTTTTTTCAGAATTTTTTTTAGGTGCTCGGAGGCGCCAGATCCATGGGCTACTAAGCACGAAAAAACAAAAAAGTCACATAATTTCTAAAAGTAGACTTGTAAATGAGAAAATATGCCTGAAGAAATTGTGAAACTGTACGTAATGCTTCCCCAACTCATTATAGAGGTCCTTATAAAGTTTTTTCAGAATTTTTTTGGCTGCTTCGAGGCGCCAGATCCATGGGCTAACATACGAAAAATCAAGAAGGTCGCGTAATTTCAAAAAGTTGACTTGTAAATGCGAAAATGTATCTAAACAAAACGGTGGGACTGTACATAACGTTTTCCATACTCATTATGGAGGTCCTCATAGAGTTTTTGAGAAAAAAATTATATGTGTTCCAGGCGCCAGATCCATGGGCTAATACACATGAAATATCTGGAAATTTGGGCGATTCTTAAAAAGAGGCTTGTAAATGCGGAACAGGGCGTTTCAAAAATGGTGTGAATATATGTAAAGGTTCCCCAATTCATTACAGAGGTCCTCATAAAGTTTTTTGAGAAAATTTTTTTGCGTGCTCCGAGCGCCAGATCCATGGACATATATACACACGAAAAATTAGGGAATTTGGGCGATTCATAAAAAAGGCTTGTAAATGCGGAAATGATCGTTAAAACTGGTGTGATTATATGTGAAGGTTCTCCAACTCATTACAGACATCCTCAGAAAGTTTTTTGAGAAATTTTTTTTGAGTGCTTCGGACGCTAGATCCATGGGCTAATACACACGAAAAATCAGAAAAGTTGGGAGATTCTTATAAAAGGGCTTGTAAGTGCGGAAATGGGCATTAAAAAAATTGTGTGAGTATACGTGAAAGTTCCCCAACTCATTACGGAGGTCCTCATAAAGTTTTTTTAGAAAAAAAATTGGGTACTCCGGGCGTCAGATCCATGGGCTAATACACACGAAAAATCAGGAAATTTGGGTGATTCTTAAAAAATGGCTTGTAAAAGCGGAAATGCGCGTTAAAAAATGGTTTGAGCATACGTGAAGGTTCCTCAACTCATTACGAAGGTCTTCATAAAGTTTTTTTGAGAAAAAAATTTTAAGTGTTCCGGGCGCCAGATCCAAGGGCTAATACACACGAAATATCTGGAAATTTGGGTGTTTCTTAAAAAAGGGTTTGTAAAAGCAGAAATGGGTGCTAAAAAAATAGTGAGTATACATGAAAGTTTCCAAATTGATTATGGAGGTCCTTGAGAAAAAAATTTGGGTGCTCCGAGCCAAAAGTCCATGGGCTACACAAAAAATTGGGAAATTTGGGCGATTCTTAAAAGATGTCTCGTAAATGTAGAAATGGGCGTTAAAATATTGTGTGAGTATATGTAAAGGTTCCCCAACTCATTAGAGACACCTCATAAAGTTTTTTGAGAAAAAAAATTGGGTGCTCTGGGCGCCAAATCAATGGGCTAATACACACGAAAAATTGGAGAATTTGGGCGATTCTTGGGCTAATACACACGAAAAATTGAGGAATTTGTGCGATTATTAAAGAAGGGCTTGTAAATAAGGAAATGAGCGTTAAAAATGGTGTGAGTATACGTGAACATTCCCGAACTTATTACGGAGGACCTCATAAGGTTTTTTTAGAAAACAAATTCTGGGTAATTCGGGTGCCAAATCCATGGGCTAATATACACGAAAAATCAAAGAATTTAGGCGATTCTTAAAAAAAGACTTGAAAATGTGGAAACGGGCATTAAAAAATGGTGTGACTATATGAGAAGGTTCCCCAGCTCAATACGAAGGTCCTCATAAATTTTTTGAGAAATTTTTTTGGGTGTTCTGAGCGCTTGGTCCATGGGCTAATACTAATGAAAAATTGGGAAACTTGAGCAATTCTTAAAAGAAGACTTGTAAATGCAGAAATGAGCGTTCAAAAAATAGTGTGAGCATACGTGAAGGTTCCCCAACACATTACGGATGTCCTCATCAAGTTTTTTGAGGAAAACCATTATAGGTGTTCTAGGCGCCAGATCCATGGGCTATAACACACGAAAAATTAGGGAATTTTGGCGATTCTTAAAAAATAACATGTAAATACGAAAATGAGCATTAAAAAAATGGTGTTAGTATACGTGAAAGTTCTCAAACTAATTACAGAGGTCCTCATACAATTTCTTGAGAAAATATTTTGGGTGCTCTGGGTGCCAAATCCATGGGCTAATACACACGAAAAATTGGGGAATATGGGCTATTCTTAAAAAAAGAGCTTGTAAATGCGAATTTGAGCGCTAAAAAATGGTGTGAATATACATAAAGGTTCCCAACTCATTAGAGAGGTCTCATAAAGTTTTTTGAGAAATTTTTTTTGGTTGCTCCAGGCACCAAATTCATGGGGCTAATACACACGAAAAATTGGAAAATTGGGGCGATTTTTAAAAAAATGCTTGTAAATGCGGAACTGGGCGTTAAAAAAATGGTGTGAGTATACGAAAAGGTTCCCCAACTCATTACGGAAGAAATCATAAAAAAAATTGAGAAATTTTTTTTGATGCTCCGAGCGCCAGTTCCATGGGTTAAAACATAAGAAAAATTGGAGAATTTGGGCATTCATAAAAAAAGCTTGTAAATGCAGAAATGAGCGTTAAAAATGGTTTAACTATACATGAATGTTCCCCAATTTATTACGGAGGTCCTCATAAAGTTTTTTGAGAAAAAAGTTTTGGATGCTCCGGGCGCCAGATCAATGGGCTAATAATATACACGAAAAATTGAGAAATTTGTGCGATTTCAAAAAAAGAGTTTCTAAACGCGGAAATGAGCGTTAAAAATGGTGTAAGTATACGTAAAGGTTCCCCAACTCGTTACGGAGGTCCTCATAAAATTTTTTGAGAAAAAAAATTTCGGTGCTTCGAGCGCCAGATCCATGGGCTAATACACAGAAAAAATTGGGAAATTTGGAAGATTCTTTAAAAAGGGCTGGTAAATGCGGAAATGGGCGTTAAAAATGGTGTGAGTATACGTGAAAGTTCCCAATTCTTTACGGAGGTCTTCATAAAGCTTTTTGAGAAAAAAAAATTAGGTACTCCTAGCGCCAGATCCATGGGCTATTCTTTAAAAAAAGCTTGTAAATGTGGAAATTGGCATTAAAAAAATGGTGTGAGTATATGTGAAGGTTTCCTGACTCATTACGGAGGTCCTCATAAAGATTTTGAGAAAAAAAATTTGGGTGCTCCAGGCGCCAGATTCATGGGCTAATACACACGAAAAATTGGAAAAATTGGGCGATTCTTAAAAAAGGGCTTGTAAATGCGGAAATGGGAGTTAAAAATATGGTGTGAGCATACGTGAAGGTTCATCAACTCATTATGAAGGTCTTCATAAAGTTTTTTGAGAAATTTTTTATAGGATCTCCGGACGTCATTTCCATGGGCTAATACAATGAAAAAGCAGGAAATTTGGGTGATTCTTAAAAAAAAGCTTGTAAATGCGGAAATGGAAGTTAAAAAATTGTGTGAGTATACGTGAAGGTTCCCAAACTTATTACGGAGGTCCTCATACAGTTTTTTAAGAAGATACTTTAGGTGCTCTGGGCACAACATCAATGGGCTAATACACACGAAAAATCGAGAAATTTGAATGATTCTTAAAAAGACCTTGTAAATGTGGAAATGGGAGATAAAAGTGGTGTTAATATACGTAGAGGTTCCCCAACTTATAAGAGAGGCTTCATAATTTTTTTTGAAAATAAAATTTTGGATGCTCCAAGCGCCAAATTCATGGGCTAATACACACAAAAAATTAGAGAATTTGTGTAATTCTTAAAAAAAGGCTTGTAAATGCGGAAATAGGCGTTAAAAAATGGTGTGAGTATATGTGAAGGTTCCCAACTCATTACGGAGGTCCTTGGAAAGTTTTTTGAGAAATTATTTTTGGGTGCTTCGGGCGCTAGATCCATAGGCTAATACACACGAAAAATTGGAAAATTTGGGTGATTCTTTAAAATAGGCTTGCAAATACGGAATTGAGAGTTAAAAAAATGATGTGAGTATACATGAAGGTTCCCCAACTCATTATGGAGGTCTTCATAAAGTTCTTTGAGAAAAAAAAATTGGGTGCTCCGGGCGCCAGATTCATGTGTCAATACACACGAAAAATCGAGGAATTTGGTCGATTCTTAAAAAAAAGGCTTGTAAGTGAGGAAATGGGCATTAAAAAAAATGGTATGAGTATACGTGAAGTTTCTCCAAATCATCACGGAGGTCCTTATAAAGTTTTTTAGAAAGAAAATTTGGATGCTCTGTGCGCCAGATCCATTGGCTACCAAAAAATCGAAGAATTTATGCGATTCTTTAAAAAGGGTTTGTAAATGCAGAAATGGGCGTTAAAAATGGTATAAGTATACGTGTGGTTGTCCAAGTCATTACAGAGGTCATAATAAAGTTTTTTGAGAAAAAAATTTAAGGTACTCTGGGCGCCAGATCCATGGGCTATTCATACGAAAAATTTGAGAATTTGGAAGATTCTTAAAAAATGGCTTGTAAATGCGAAAATAAGCGTTAAAAAATGGTGTCAGTATACATGAAGGTTCCCCAACTCATTACGGAGGTCCTCATAATTTTTTTTAAGAAAATAATTTAGGATACACCGGGCGCCAGATTTATGGGCTAAAAACACACGAAAAATTGGAATTTGGGCGATTCTTAAAAAGGTTTGTAAATGCAGAAATAAGTATTAAAGAAATGGTGTGAATATATGAGTAGATTCCCTAACACATTACGGAGGTCCCCATAAACTTTTTGAGAATTTTATTTTGGGTGCTTCGGGCGCTAGATCCCTAGGCTTATACACACGAAAAATAAGAGAATTTAGGCGATTCATAAAAAAGGCTTTTAAATGCGGAAATAGGTGTTGAAAAATGGTGCGAGTATACGTGAAAGTTTCCAAACTCATTACAAAAGTCCTCATAAACTTTTTTGGGTGCTTCGGGTGCCAAATTCATGGGCTAATACACACGAAAAATTAAGAAATTTGGGTGATTCATAAAAAAGGCCTTGTAAATGTGAAATTGACATTAAAAATTGTTGTGAGTATACGTGAAAGCTCCCCAACTCATTACGGAAGTCCTCATAAAGTTTTTTGAGAAAAAAATTTGGATGCTCCAGGTTCTTGATCCATAGGCTAGCTAATACACAAAAAAATTAGAGAATTTGGGTTATTCTTAAAAAAAGGCTTGTAAACGCGGAAATAGGCGTTCAAAATGGTGTGAGTATACGTAAAGGTTTCCCAACTCATAAGAGACGCCTCAAAAAGTTTTTTGAGAAAAAATTTTTAGGTGCTCCGAGCGCCTGATTCGTGGGCTAATACACATAAATTTTTGGTGAATTTAGGCGATTCTTAAAAAAAGGCTTGTAAATGCGTTAATGAGAGTTAAATTTTTTTTGTGAGTATACATGAAGTTTCTCCATCTCATTACGGAGGTCCTCATAAAGTTTTTTTAAAAAAAAATTGGGCACTCCGGGCGCTAGATCCATGGGATAATACATACAAAAATTGGAGAATTTGTGCGAGTTTTAAAAAAGGTATTGTAAATGAGGAAATGGGCGTTTAAAAAATGTTGTGAGTATATATGAAGGTTCTCTCAGTCATTACGAAGGTCCTCATAAAGTTTTTTGAGAAAAAAAAATTGGGTGCTCCGAGCGCCAGATACATGGGCTAATACACACAAAAATTTGGGGAATTTGGGCGATTCTTAAAAAAGAGATTGTAAATGCGAAAATGGGAGTTAAATAAATGGTGTAAGTATACGATAAAGTTCTCCAACTCATTACGAAGGTACTCATAAAGATTTATCAGAAAAAAATTGGGTGATTCGAGTCGTCAGATGCATAGGCTAATACAAACGAAAAACCAAGAAAGTCATGTAATTCCTAAAAGGTGGCTTGTAAATGCGAAATTATGCATGAAAAAAATTGTGGGACTGTATGTAACACTTCACCAACTCATTACGAAGGTCCTTGTAAAGTTCATCCAGAAAAAACTTTTTGGGTGCGTCAAGGCATCAGATCATGGGCCTTGTACGTAACGCTGCCCAAACTCATTACGGAGTTCCTAAAAAACATTGGCAAAATAATTTGGGTGCTCCGAGACACTAAATTCATGGGCTAATACACACGAAAAAATAAAGAATGTCGCGTAATTTTTAATAGTTGGCTTATAAATGCGAAAATATGCCTGAAAAAAATGATAGGATTGTACGTAACACTTCCCCAACTCATTATGAATGTCCTCATAAAATTTTTTTAGAAAAAATAAAATTGGGTGCTCCAAGGCGCTAGATCCATGGTCTAACATACAAAAATTCAAGAAAGTCACGTAATTCCAAAAGTTGAACATGTAAATACAAAAATATGCCTAAAAACTGTGGACTGTACGTAACGCTTCCCCAACTCTTTACGGAGGTTCTCAATAAGTTTTTTAGAAGAAAATGTGGGTGCACCGAGGCGTCATATTCATGGATTAATACATATGAAAAACTAAGAAAGTCACAGAATTCCTAAAAGTTGGATTGTAAATGCGAAAATATGCCTGAAAAAATAGTGGTACTGTACCTAACACATCCCCAACTTATTACGGAAGTTCTCATAAAACAATTTTAAAAAAAAATTGGTTTCAAGGAGGTGCCAGACCCATGAACTATTAGAGGCGACTAAAATATGTTTTAGCGGCGATTATTGTTGTAAAAAATGTTGTTATTTATTGGCGACAAATATACTTTTTATAGGTGATTTAAGTCAACACAAATACAGACTTTTAGTGGCGACTTATATATGTTTTAGCGGCAATAATTATTGTCACAAATGCTTTTTTTTGGGGGTAAGAAATATACATTTAGCGGCGAGAATTGTTGTCAAAAATATTTCTATTTAGTGGCAAAAAGTATACCTTTTAGCGGCGACTAAGGTTGCCACTAATAGGGACTTTAGGTGGTGACATATGTTTTAACGGCGGCAATTTTTGTCACTAATGCTAGTTTTTAATGGCAACAATATATCTTTTAGCGGCGATAAAGTTGTCATAATACACACTTTTAGTGGCAACTGATATAAGTTTTAGCGTTGTTATAGTTGCCACTAAAACAGACCATTAGTGGCGACTGATATAAGTTTTAGTGACGATTATAGTAACCACTAATACCGACTTTTTGTGGCGACATATGTATGTTTGAGTGGCGACTATAATTGCCACTAATATAGACTTTTAGTGGCGACATATATATGTTTTAGCGTCGAGTATTACTGCCACGAATACACAGTTTTAGTGGCAACTTATATAGGTTTTAGCGGCGACTACAATTGCCACTAATACAGGCTTTTAGTGGCAACGTATATATGCTTCGCGGCGACTATAATTTCACTAGAAAAGACTTTTAGTATCGACTGATATATGTTTTAGCGGTGACTACAATTGCCACTAATACAGACCTTTAGAGGCGACTTATATGTTATGGCGGCGACCAAAGTTGCCACTAATAATGACTTAGTGGCGACATATATATGTTTTTGCGGCGACTATAATTGCCACTAATAAAGACTTTTTGTGGCGACTGATATATGTTTTGGCGGCGAACACAGTTGCCACTAATAATTACTTTTAGTGGCAACATATATGTTTTCGCAGCGACATTAATTGCCACTAATAAAGACTTTTTGTGGCAACTGATATATGTTTTAGCGGCGAATATAGTTGCCACTAATAATGACTTTAGTGGAGACATATATATGTTTTAGCGTCGTCTATAACTACCACTAATAGAGACCTTTCGTGGCGATTTATAAAAGTTTTAGCGAAGACTATAGTTACCACTGTACGTAATACTTCCCCAACATTACGGAAGTCCTCATAAAGTTTTTCAGAGAAAAAAATTGGGTGCTTCGAGACGCCATATACATGGGTTAATACACACGAAAAAATAAGAATGTCGGTAATTTCTAAAAGTTGGCTTGTAAATGCGAAATTATGTCTGGAAAATAGGTGGGAATGTACGTAACGTTTCCCAACTCATTACAGAGGTCCTCATAAAATTTATTCACTAAAAAAAATGAATGCTCCGAGGCACCAGATCCATGGGCTAATAGACACGAAAACTAAAAAAGTCGCGTAATTCCTAAAATTTGGCTTGCAAATGCGAAATATGCCAGATAAAAATGTTAGGATTGTACGTAACGCTTCTTAATTCATTACGGAGGTCCTCATAAAAAAAATTCAGAAATTCTTTTTGGGTGCTCCGAAGCGCCAGATCTATGGGCTAATACACTCGAAAAACCAAGAAAATAGCGTAATTTCTAAAAGCTGGCTTGTCGATGCGAAAATATACCTGAAAAAAATGAAGGGACCATACGTAACGCTTCCCAAATCATTACGGAGGTACTTATCAAGTTTTCAGAAAAACGTTTGGGTGCTCTGAGTTGTCAGATCCATGGCTTAACACACATGAAAAACAAGAAAGTCGCGTAAATCCTAAAAGTTGGCTAGTAAATGCAAAAAAAATGGTAGGACTCTACGTAACGCTTGCAACTCATTACGGAGGTCCTCATAAAAAAAAATCAGAAAAAAAATTGGGTGCTCCGAGACACCAGATTCATGGACTAATACACACGAAAAACAAAGAAAGGTGCGTAATTCTAAAAGTAGGTTTATAAATGTGAAAATAAGCTTGAAAAAAAAGGTGGGATTGTACGTAACGCTTTCCCAACTCATTACAAAGGTCTTGATAAAGTTTTTTCAGGAAAAAAAATTGGGGTTTCCGAAGCGTCAAATCCATGGACAAAATACACACGAAAAAACAAGAAAGTCACGTAATTCCTAAAAATTGACTCGTAAATGCGAAAATATGTCTTAAAATTATGGTTTTATACGTAATGCTCCCCAAATTCAGTACAAAGGTCTTTATAAAGTTTTTCCAGTAAAAAAAATTTTGGTGCTTCAAAGCGCAAGATTAATGGGCTAATACATACGAAAACTAAGAAAGTCACGTAATTCTTAAAAGTTGGCTCGTTAATACAAAAATATGCCTAAAATGGTAGTGCTATACGTAACGCTCCCCCAACTAATTAGGAAGGTCCTAATAAAAAAAATTCAAAAAAAAAATATTTGAGTTCTCTTAGGCGCCAGATCCATGTGCAAAATACACACAAAAAAATAAGAAAGTCACGTAATTCCTAAAAATTGACTCGTAAATGCGAAAAACATGTCCTAAAATTATGGATTTATACGTAATGCTCCCCCAACTTAGTACAGAGGTCATTATAAAGTTTTCCAGTAAAAAAAATTTGATGCTCTAAGGCGCAAGATCAGTAGGCTTAATACACACGAAAAACAAAGAAAGTCGCATAATTCCTAATAATTTGCTCGTAAATGCAAAAATATGCCTTAAAATTGTGGGACTATACGTAATACTCCCCTTACTTATTACAGAGGTTCTCATAAAGTTTTTTGGGTGCTCCAAGGCACCGGATCCAAGGGCTAATACACACAAAAAAACCAAGAAAGTCGCATAATTACTAAAAGTTGGCTATTAAATGCGAAAATATGCCTTAAAATAGTTACGTAATGTTCCCCCTACTCATTACGGAGGTCCTCATAAAGTTTTTTCAGAAAAATATTTGGATGCTCCAAGGCGCCAAATTCATGGGCTAATACACACGAAAAAAATAAAAAAGTTACGTACACATTCCAAAACTGATAAAATTGCCTAATTCCTATAAATCGGCCCCTAAATGCCCAAAAGTGACTCAAAATGATGAGATTGTACGTACTACTCCCTCAATTCCTTACGGAGGCTTCCTAAAGGTTTCGCAAAGAAATTGTTTGGAAGTCGTATCACCCTAATATTCATTGGTTAACACACGAAAAATATAGAAAATTGTCTGATTCCTGTAAATTGGCCTCTGAATGCCCAAAAATGACTCAAAAATGGTGAGAATGTATGTAGCACTCCCCCAATTTCCTGCGGAGGGTTCCGTATAGGTTTTGCGAAGAAATCATCTAGAAATCAAATCACCAAATTATTTATAGACTTACACATGAAAACAAAGAAAATTGTCTAATTCATTTTATGTGTCCCCTAAATGCCCAAAAATGACTCAAAATGTTAAAACTACACATTTTGATCCCTCAACTCCCTATGAAGGGTTCCGTAAAATTATCTAGAAGCGATATCACCAAAATATTCATGAGCTAACACACAAAAAATTGAAAAATCGCCTAATTTCTGTAAATTGGCTCTTGAATGTCCAAAAATGACTCAAAAATATAGAGATTATACATACTGCTCCCCCAACTCTCTACGAAGGGTTCATGTAAAAGTTTCACAAAGAAATCTTTCGAAAATTATATCACCAAAATATTCATGGGCTAACACAAAAAAATTGAGAAAATTACCTAATTCTTGTAAATTGGCCCCTAAATTCCCAAAAATGATTAAAAAATGGTCAGAATGTATGTACTGCTCCCTGAACTCCCTACTCAAGGTGTTGTAAAGGTTTAGCAAATAAATCGTCGGAAGCCATATCACCAAAATATGAGCTAATACACAAAAAAAATAGAGAAATTCGCCTAATTTCTATAAATTGGCCCCTAAATGCCCTGACTCAAAAAATTGTGAGATTGTACATACTACTCCCCCAACTCTCTATGGAGAGTTATGTAAATGTTTTGCAAGATAATCGTCCAGAAGCCATATCACCAAAATATTCATAGGCTAATACACATAAAACACTGAGAAAATCGTCTAATTCCTGTAAATTAGCCTGTAAATACCCAACATGACTCAAAAATGGTGAGACTGTATGTATTGTTTCCCCAAATTCATCTGGAGGGTTCTATAAAAATTTCGCAAAAAAATGTCAGAAAGTTACAACACCAAAATATTAATGGGCTAACACACACGAAAAATGAAGAAATCACCTAATTCCTATAAATTGACCCTTAAATGCCCAAAAATGACTCAAAAATGATAAAGACAGTATGTACTGCTCCCCAACTCCCTACGGAGAGTTCCGTAAAGATTATGCAAAGAAATTGTTTAGAAGTCATATCACCAAAGTATTCATGGGTCAACACATGAAAAACTAAGAAAATTGTCTAATTCTTATAAATTGGCCCCTAAATTTCCAAAAATGACTCAAAAAATGGCGAGATTGTACGTACTACTCCCGTAACTCCCTATGGAGAGTTCCATAAAGGTTTCGCATAGAAATTGTCTGGAGGCATATTGCCAAAATATTCATGGCTAATATACACGAAAACTGAGAAAACCGCCTACTTCCTGTAAATTGGATTCTAAATTCCCAAAAATGACTCAAAAAATGAATAGATTGTACATACTTCTCCCCCAACTCCATATGGAGGGTTTTGTGAAGGTTTATCAAAGAAATCATTTGAAAGTCATATCACCAAAATATTTATGGGCCAACAAACAAAAACTGAGAAAAACGTCTAATTCCTATAAATTGGCCCCTGAATCCCCAATAGTGACTCATAAAATGGTGAGACCATACGTACTATTCCCCAACTCCCTACGGAGTGTTCCATAAATTTCTTTTTTCGAGACTCATTATCTCCACAAAAAAAAAAAGGAATGCAGTTCTGTAGAAAACTAAGAGTGTCATTTATTAGGTCGCACAAACTTTGAGCTCAAACAGAATCGGTCACACATGTTACGAAAAATTTATAAATATTACACACAAAAAATTTAGATAACCCTAAATTACTGTTTCGTGATCCATTAACTCCAAAAAGCAATGTCTTCACTGGAAAAACTATGAGCATCATTTATGAGTCAAAGCATTAAGCATTACATGTTATGTTATATAATCACGAATTCATGTTTCAAGATCCCAAAACACACACATCATTAAAGAAAAAGGAAAAAAACACTTCAGTCATGGCAAGGTCTAAAATGTCAAAACATTAAGAATTACATGTGCTTAGGACGTACAGCAGTACGTTTGGGGCATCAGCCTCACAAAACTAAGCCCCACACAAAATAGCATATTAGTATCATTTTGGTAGCACAAAATTTGTATCCACATTCCCACATACAGACCTAAATCAGTTTTTCCCACTTAGAAAGTAGAAGATAGAATGGATCTTGGTTGTGATGACAAAAATTAAAACAATTGTTATGCTCTAGCTAATATAACATTTGTTTCTAAAGATGCAGAAGATCAATCCTTGACAGTAGTCCTCAATATCCTCACATCATGGATTGGTCTGCATTGATCAAATGGAACTGGAATTAGAGCTTTCATACTCAGTAGTACGATTTTAAAGATAGGACTAACAAACGTTAAATGCATGAATGAGTTTTTCCTGCATTCAAACATATTACAGAGAAGGACAAGTTGACAAGAACATTTACATACAAAGTACTCCCTCCGTCCCATTTTATGTGACACCATTTCCTTTTTGGTCAGTCCCAAAAAGAATGTCACATTTCCTTATATGGTAAGTATTTAAAGGTACAATTCTTTTTTTACCCTTGTTGGTCCCACTTAATCTTAAAATAATACTCCAATACATTTATGAGGAGAGAGAAAAGTGAGTATACTTTTTAAAGGTCAATTTGGTAAACATTTCAAAGTCTTCATTTATTTCTTAAACTCCGTTCCCGGTCAAATGTTGTCACATAAAATGGGACGGAGGGAGTAATAAATTATCTAGTCTTTCTGCAAATTTCGTTCTCCAAACAAAGACGACCTTGATTATTGATGTTTTCCGTACACAACATTTTTTGCAATGCTGCAGCATGACATTTGTTCTCATTCTAATGTAAACACAAATATTATAAGGAAGCACAATACCTGTCAGTATTATCAGTCTGTACACTGCCAAGTCTCTTGACAATTTCCATTCCCCGACAAACTCTTCCAAAAATAGTATGTTTCCCTAACATCACATTGAACGAAACCTCATCAGCTAATAGTGCGCTAAAACAGTGCACCATAAGAAAAAACTACAAACAAAGAAGAGATCACAACTGTTCTAGTCATGCTTATGCTAATTGCAGATTAGAGAGACACATCAACAGAGCTGGGGCAAGAGTCTTAGATTCAGTATAACCAAGGTCTTAAAATATATTTTCTATCATTGTAAAAATGAGAATGCCATCACAAGAATTGATCTTGGAATCATGTACCGAATATTTTAAGGCAGTCTTCACATGGTATCTCATGAATTTTAAGACATAATCTAGGAAAGGAGGGAAGATTTCTTCCCCCAACTTGGTTTGGTATGAATTCATCATCCTCAATAGAAGCCAAAAGAGAGCCAGCATCTCATCATGGAAGTCATCCATGAACTTAAGCTCAAACATGTTGACAAGGGGATTCATCTGAATTTTTGGAACACCTTTTTCTCACCACTTCAAGTTCAATTAGAAATTATTTTTTACCATTTGATATACAAACAGAAAAATAGTGTTAACGGTGCAAGGTACCAAAAATAAATCAGCACATGCACTACAGCCAGCTGATTCAACATCAAAAAGCCTATTCATACAAATTGATGGAAAACAACCTGGATATGTATACTTACCATCAAGTGACTGTGCAGGTGCCAAGGTGATGAAGAATTGACTTCCATTTGTATTTGGTCCAGCATTAGCCATGGATATGATACCTGCTCCAGTATGCTTTAGCTGTGGGTTTATCTCGTCTTCAAACTTCTGGCTGCAAGGTTAACTTAAAAAGTCACTAAAGGCCAAGTATGCAAAAGATGATCTTCTTCTTCACTATGTCAGACAGACAAACTTATGTATGACTATAAATGATAATCAATAACAGTAAATGACACAACTATTAGATGCCCCAATTAAATCTTCACCATCAGTCCCTTGTTAATGATGTATCTTCTTCGAAGACGCTGGAGATAATAAACTAGATGCAGAACGACAAGAGCTTAAGCATGTGGTAGAAAATATTACGTTTGTTTGCAGCAACCTTGAACAGAAAGTTAGCCCTTTATTTACATTTATTTGACAATGGAATTTAATATACCTTTAACAGATGTATGTCAACAGTAATATAACTATGTATTTGGCATGCTTCTTCGAGCGCAGACTCTAGTCACGAGAGATTACCCATTCTATAACTACTTTCCACAATTGATAATTCATATATAGTAACATCGATTTATAAAATACATAAGATAATCCAGGTTTAGTGCAACTGCTGAAATAATAACACTTTACGGGTCGTTTGGTAGGATGCAGTAGTTTTGTTTATTACTAATACCTTGTTTGATATACTTTTTCAACCTTCGTATAGCTATTGCAAGCATTAGTTATACACTTTATTTGATATTATGTCATGTACAACTAATACATGATATGATAGTAGCAATGCAGGGGGTTTTAACATATGCATTAGCATGATTAAAGACACAATTGTCTCTCAAAAACCTTTTCCACATCCTTTCCACCATATTTGTGGAGGGTATTTTTGTAAACAAATTTTTTTTTAGAAATTATGTTATGCATGTTATTTTACTACACCAAACCAAACGGTGCATAAGAATAATCCCAGCATTACTAATACGCCATATCC
This sequence comes from Solanum acaule, assembly GCA_036250505.1. Taxonomy (NCBI): domain Eukaryota; kingdom Viridiplantae; phylum Streptophyta; class Magnoliopsida; order Solanales; family Solanaceae; genus Solanum; species Solanum acaule. The sequence continues at coordinate 31,312 of JAJOOR010005384.1, read as the reverse complement.
CACATTATTTTTATGCACCCTACCAAACGACCCCTAAGAGAAAGAAGTTATGGCTTAGTGGTATTATCCTTTGCATGACTTCCTGGTTCATTGGAACAAAAACCTTGATCAAGGAAAAGAGAATACAACATGTAATCTAATCTGATGAAAACATCAATTGTTTTGGAGACGACACATTGCAATCTTGTATTTATTGGCCTATCAAATGTTGAGGTTGCCAATGCCTTAGCGAACTTATTACATTATCACTTAAACAAACTTGTTGAACAACTATTCACCATATCTTTTGAATACAATGAGTGAAATTGTTTTGGTGAAATGTGTTTTGGTCTATTATTTTTGTATGATTTAAATAATTAATAACCATTTTTGATTTGTTAAATGCCATGATATGGTTTTGCCACCATATGTGAATAAATAGCCTATCTGAGATCAAGCTTCATGTGGATCGAACAAAAAAATTTACTCTACGTAACCAATTAGCGATGAGTTGGATTAATTAATAAGACAAACTCATACCCCAATTGCTCCTCTAAGATATCTAAACATGTCCACAACAAATCCCTGTGAATTTTCTAGAGGACTAAAACTTGCTAATAAACTTCCAGGAAAAGCTATATATGACTGTGTAGATCATTACCCATTGATCTTCCCAAAGCCCCCTGCTTCCTGCAAATTCACCCCACATCTCCTCCCTTTTATAACATTTCCGCACTTCATAATGCTGCTATAGCTGATTTTTCTGATGCTCAATGATGAAATCTGTTCTTAAAAAGGAATTGGGAAATTGCAAGATTTGGTTCTATGTTACAGTCCCAAAGCACAATCCTCCCAAATAAACACAGGGATGCTTTATTATATGAAGGTTCCATTCAGGTGGAATCTTCTAAGTTGTCTATTACATGTCATTGACTTTTTCCGACATTGATCTATGGTCTTGGGGGAAGATTTGACACAAGTCACAACTAAGCACCCTTTAAAGTTTCTTGTTTTACCCGGCTTATGGCTAAGGAAGCAATGCCTCACTTAATCAGAGTCTCATAGGGGACAAATCAATTATGTAACGGCTGTTCCTTTTATGAAGAGAACCCTAAGATAGTCAATAAGATAATTTATCATATTTGGAGCATGTTGTTTGCCATATTGGACATCTCCTACAATAATAACTCCATAGCCATACTGGATTTCTTACATAGTTGTAGAAGAGATAGTCTCAATAGAAGACACAGGCTTTGGGGCACTATTCCCATGGTCATATGGTGAACCATTTGGACCGAAAGAAACAATAGAATTTTCAAAGGTAAACCTAGAAAGATACATAGCCTTAAACACAAATGTATTTCTTTGCTAGTTTTTTGGTGCAACGTGACCTTTATATATGATGTAGATACCATGTAGAAAAGATCGGAGCTTTGCACACTATTGTTAATTTTTAACACCATCCTTGTGTTGTGTTGTACCATTTATTAAAAAAAAAATTGACTTGTAAGTTTTTGAATGTCAACAATTTAGAAATGTATGTATTAAGTAGATTCTAAAGATATATTTATGCAAAATCAAGCTATTTATCAACATTGATGTGAATATAAGTTATTGCATTTTAATATTTTATTTATGGCAACACTCTCTATACCACAAAATTCCACGCATGCTCATTCAATCTTTTTGAGATATTCGATAGATGGCAATAGGTAGTAGTGTTTGCCATCACATGAATACCATATATATGGCATGCTGCCTCACAAGAGCAATAAAGTTCATGTTCACTAGTTTTAATTATAATTCTTGGATCAGATAACATGAATTAAAGCAAGTTGGGATTAAAAGGTTGTCAAAACATAAAAGAGACATTCTTTTGGAAACGGACAACAAAGGAAAGTAAGACAAACAAATTGAAACTGAGGGAGTAGTAGAAAGTACAAGTGAAACAAGAGAGGTAGAGTAAAGCTATTAAAGATAGACTTGCATTACTTGTTAGCATCTTTTAAACAGAGCAAAGAGAGGCTCCTATTTTGTAGGAGAAAAAGAGGTTTGATCCCCAAAACTAACTACATTGGTTTCCACTTAACTTGCTCTCCAACAAGAACTAGCTTTACTATCTACTCTCCAACAAGAATTGAATTAGCTATAATGCCCTACTTGGCCTACCTTCTTCTATCTCACATAGGATATCAAATGCAATTTGAAGTAAATACATACACATATAACACACTATTTACAACATCTACATACCCATAGATCGATTCTCCACCTCTTCCGGTACCAGTTGGATCTCCACCTTGCACAATAAAATCCTATACCCAAATAGAAAAAAAATAAACCATAAACGAAAATGATAAAACAATACAAATAAAGATCCAAAAGCACAACAATCTAAGAGCTCATTTGGTATGAGCGATAACAATCCTGCGATAACTAATCCTGGAATAACTTGTTTCCGGACCAAATGAACCCTAAAATGAGAAAAAAAAGCAAAACCTTAATGATTCTGTGAAACTTGACATTATCATAGTAGCCTCTTCGAGCAAGCTCGATGAAATTCCGGCAAGTTCTTGGAGCTTGCTTGTAATACATCTAAACAAATTGCAAAATTTCAACTTTATCATCATTATGCAAAAACACAACTTCAAAATCAACAAAACGGAAGAAGAATAGAGTACCTCAAGTGTAAGAGAACCCATGGAAGTTTCTAGAGTGACCTCCGGTGGCCCTCCTTCTGCACTCGGCCACATCTCTGCTACACTCTCTCTTCAGTGAACAAATTTCAACTAATGGTGAAACCCTTGTATTTAGCCCCAAAAATATGAAGTATACTATTGTATTGGTAGTATGTAATTTATATTTATATAATTATTAATATGAGATATTAAAATTTAACAATCTTTTAATTTAAATTTAAATTTGATAGAAGTGGGATTGAGTGAGTTCATTAGATAATTTTTTTGCTTTTTACTAAATTAAATAATATATTTATCTTCTGGTTCTCATCAACTCTATTTCTTTTTTCTTTAATTCATTTTTCTCATGACGTTCTATTTCAATTCAAATTCTTTAAATTAGTTATCTATTTTTGTCACGTTTGATAATCCATAAAAGTAAGTTTTTTGTGTTTTATTCTTCTTACTGAGAAGTAGAGACGGAAGCAGGATCAAGAGTCTATTTCTTCTTTCTTACTTCATTTTTCTCACAATTTTATGTTCTAATTTCAACTCAGATTCTTTAAGTTAGTTGTCCATTTTTGTCTCCTTTGATTGATCTATACATCAGAAAGTAAGTTTTTTGTGTTTTATTTTTCTAATCGAGAAGAGGTGGAGGCAAGATTAAGAGTTAGGGGGCTCTAAATTTCTTTTGGGGGTTCGAACCTACAACTCCAGCATGAAAAACATTTCCACAATCCCTTTCTTACTACTAAACCGTCAATTAATTTTGTTAGGGATTCACAAATATAATAATAATAATAATAATAATAATAATAATAATAATAATAATAATAATAATATTATTAAAAATTCTAGTACAAATATAGGGTCTACGGAGAAGCTATTGAGTTCGTCCGAACCCACAAACCTTCACCTAGCTCCGCCTTTGCCGAGAAGTTTCAAAAGCATGTGTCACAAGTTACAAAACTCGATTAATATGGGCTCACTCTTTTACTATTTTCACTTAATATCATATTTTTATATAGGGAGAAGAGATTAATATCATGATGTGTATCTAAACCATACCTCATGCATTGCGCTCTCACCACTAAACCGAAGTCATGTAGATTATATTTTCTCAATTTTATATGAATTTTCTAATAGAACTTTAAGGATCTTTTGATATAGTTTGATTCACTTCACTGCCTCATAAACATGATGTTCAACAATCTCATTCACAGAGGCGGACCCATCCTTCTAGGTGGGGTGCACATGCATACATTAACTTTGGAAAAAAATCATGTATATCTATCTTGAGAAAATTACAGAAGTTAGGATATAATTAACAGTGCACCTATTAAAAGCATAGGAGTGTCATTGTGTTGCTGGTACAAGTTAGAGGATCAACTCATGAGACATGGATTCGAATCCAGCTAGGGTGTGTTTTTCTTATAAGTTTATCTTAAAGTTTATAGTTGAGCTAAGATAATTTTGGTGCACCAGTCTTCAAACTCATTCACATAACTTAGTTTATAATATAGGTAGAGAAAAGTACAAGAAAATTACAAATCACAATATTAATTCTCACAATTCACCAATTGTAATGTTACAATTTTTTTACCTCTCCCTGTTTAGTGAAAAGTTACAAACACCAACACAACATTACAAACACACTCCCCCCTCATCCAAAATAAAAACATCATAATAAATTAACACTTAAACAAAAGTACAATTACAAAAGTAATTAACAACAAGGAAATACAAATTACAATTATTAATTTGGTCAATTAATGTCTCTTAAGAGCAATAGCAGACAACACAATCAAGATAAGCAAAAGCACAATTGTGATAAAAGCAGCCACAACAGCTCCACTTGTTGTTTGGCAAAAATCACCAAATTGGTTACAAAATGCAAGCCAATTAGCATCTTGGTTACCATTGTGTGCTAAGTATACTATGGCTGTTGAAGCCCCTGCTGCTGATGTTGTCAATGTGATAATGGCCTAAAAAAATGTGCACAACATTAATAAAAAAAAAGTTGATTTGTTACATTGATATTGTGTTAGTGGTTCATACAGTGCAGAAGAACGTCATTTTAAAAGATAGTGTCAAACAAAGTAAGAGTGAAAGGAGTATTTTGATAGTAATGTCTTACCGTGTCAAAAATAATGAGGAGCAGTCTTGGAGCAACGACATGAGAGCGTGCAATGCACACTATGGAGAATGGTATGGAGAGGACTAGGTAGGCAACCACTATTGACATGGCTATCACAAAGAACCTACAAAATATATGTACAACAAATTAACCATTACATCAATAAAGTCATATATGATATTTGTATCGTATATACACATGAAGTTTAAGTTGTGTCTACTAAAATAACATGAAATTAAGTTTGAAATTTATTGATAATTCCTAGTTAATTAATCTGAAGCTAAATAGCTCTTAACTAATTAAATTTTCTTATAATCCGTCATTAATCTGTAGTTAAATGAGATTAGCATGAGATTTTTATTGTTTAGCTACGAAATTTTGTCTGGACGTTAATTCTTTGTATTCTAGTAGTGAATTATGTACATCGCTTTACATTATCCCGTCACTTGAAGGATATTTACACTTTAGCCTCACTAAGATGTAGAAATTGTAATCATGAAAATAAGACAAACAAGTTACTTACGTAAAAGTAGGAAGATCGTCATAACCAGCTTCGAATTGAAAGAATTGAGTGAAGAAAGGAAGAGTTTCTCCAGCAGTTGCCATGCCAACAGCAGCACCAATAGAAGTAGCAACAGATGCAATTCTCAAGATTAGATCAAAAATAGAAATTCCTTTCTTGTAATTACCAACTTTTTTATTATTTCCAACTATAGGAACACTTGATGAAATAGCATGAGATGGTGATCCTAAAAGTGGAGCTTTTCCTAATTTTCTTTCTAATTTGCTACTCTCTCCCATTTCAATTTTGGTTGACTCACTTTTATCCATTTTGATCAAAGATAATTAATTTGTGGGGGTGATTTTGTTTTCAATTGATTGCTTAATGATATATTTTGCTTTGTTTGTGATGAGAATGATTAATTGGAATGGACCTTATATAGTGCTTAAATGAAGTAAATTATTAGGAAAATAATTGTCATTTTTTAGGCTAATGGAACTAGAAAGGAGGTTAGTTGTTTAATTCTTTTAAGTATACTATATCTAGAATTTGATAGTGGAATTTTTAAAATCAATTTAATTTTTTATTTTAGTAAGATTTAACTTTATTTAGCTAAAAAGAGAAAGAAGAGTGGTTGTTCAATTCTATTAAAAAGGAGGGTGGTTGTGTAATTCTATTAAGCAGGCGGGGCGAAGCTAGTAAGGATCCTAGGGGGTCTCATTTGAACTATATTTTTTTATACATGGTTAAAATTATTATTTTTATGTAGATATAGTAGATATTGAAGTCTCTTCGACTTCTACGTGTGTTTACATTTTCATTTTTTGAATTCGTTAATGAAAATTCTAACTTTACCATTGCTATTATGTATCTCGGAATTTGATAATGGAACTTTAAAAAATAATTCATAGCTTAAAAGGAGCAAAAGAGTGGTTGTTTAATTAGTTAGCATGGTAGTTTATTAGTAGTAAATCAACTTTTAAATTAGAAAACAAAAAAGGTGATTAATGGGGCAGATAGAACAAGAATGATTGGTGGACCAAGTTAGAAATTAATTGGAAAATCATATCATATTACCTAATCTTATTATTATAGTCCTTTGACTACCTTTGTTACAATTAATTAAATAGAAAAAATATTTTTCAAATAATGTTAAGAATATTATTTTTGCATGGATTAGTCAAGTCGAGATTAAATTAATTTATTCCCATGAGTTGACAACTAAACAACGAACTTTTCCCCTAATCCATTTAGCAAATTAGTTGAAATCATTAGTCCAAACTAAAAAGTGCTTCTTAATAATCTAATGGAAGTTGGATTATTGAGATATTTGAGCTTCATTAAATCCATCAATTCAATTTTTTTCTTAATGGGACTTTTTCTATAATCGAGAAATTTTTGAAGTCGATTCATAACTAGGTACTAGACTTTTAGTGTATAATATCAACACATTATGTGTTGCAATCTAATTTGAGTAAAATTCACAAATAACTAATTTCAATCATGTTAATTAAAAAATAGTTGTTATCATATAGAGTTTTGAATTCAATATGTGAAACTCGAGGAATTTACCATGAAATATCACTTGAAATTCAAATTTTTCATGATATTGACTATTTTTTAAAGACATGACCAACAATTGATCAATGAACGTTTAATTTTACTTCTCTTACCGCTAATCTAAAATCCTAAAGCTTTTAAACCAAATGTTTAATGCATAATCTATACATCACGTATTGAGCTCTATAAGTACCACCAGATCGAAGTCCAAGGGATTTTTAAAGTTAGAATGATTAAGATATTGTCTCTAGATCTGAAATCATGATCGCTTGTTTTTCAACGTCTAAATATATATGCATATATAATTCATTTTTTATTTTTTGATGACAAGGGAAATCCGCAATCGCTACCCTTTGGGTGCGCACAAGGTAAAACCATCACTCCTATGCAATAGCTCACAAACCACACATGAGAGGTAACCCGTACTAAGCAAGCTTGGTGCAACAAACTCAATTCAGAAAGCAAACTCCTTACTTTCGCTGGCAAGGGGTTTCAAACTTGAGACCTCCAACATGAAAGTCTCAAGTCCAAACTTTAAACATAATAAATATACCATTTCAATTAAAAAATCATTAAAGATTAGAATTGTTTTTATTAAAACATGAAATATTTATGTTTGCTAATAACACAAGATCTGGTTTGTAGTGGGGCTGATGGTGATATTTGATGTTAGTGACTAGTAATGGCGACAAATAATAGTAGTTGTGATGATATAGTTGGCTGATGTTAATAGTTGATAGTAATTGCTGAAGAATGTATGGTGATAATTAGTAACGTTATGGTGAAGATAAAAGGCTTAAGTCATACACTCCCCATTAAAGTTGTCCGCATATTTCACCTGAATACTTTAACTAAGCCTTGTACTTATTGAACCCTTCTACCACTTAGGATCGACACATATTTGACATTTTTTGGACAATCAGCCAAAAATATTAAGTGTGTGAGATACACTCGTTATGACATGGCACTATGACGAATTAAATTATGACATGTGTCAGTTGGATCCAAAAAAATATTTAAAAAATATAATTCAATATGAGTGAAAAAAATTATTTTAAATAATAAAAAATAAAATAAAATTTTGCAATCCTTGCACAATTCCCCCACCCACCAAACCTTTCCCCTCGTCTCTTTCTCTTTTTGTTTTTTGTTCTTCTTTACCATAGATTAACAATGGCAAATCGTTTAGATTCCAAAAAAAAAAAAACTTTAATAGTTACCATTGTTACAACCACCCAAGTTCATCCCTGTTACCTATCAGAACACTACTCTCCTTTTTTTTTATTTTTTTCTAATCTTCTAAATCAACAATGACAAATATAGATTCAATGGTGATAGAGGAGGTGAAGTGACTGTAGAAATAATAATAAGAAGAAAAGGAATATAGCGTTGAAGAAAAAGAAACACGAACAAGTGTCGATGTTAATGGTAGAGGTGATGATAGTTATTGCTTAAAAGAAGAGGAAGAAATGGATGTATTGGCTGCGATAATAACAACGAAAAAATAAAATGATAATGATGGTAAAGGAAGAAGAAGGGTGTTTATGCACTACTACAAAACAAGTTTTTAGCGACCATTATTTAGTGGCAATAAAGTAATTGTCAGTAATTTATCCTATAATCTAAGTTTTTTGCAGCTAATGAACCTAAGCCACAAACGAGTCATTCTTTAGTGGCAATTTAAAATAATGGTTAGTAAAAGCTAGTTCTAAAGAAGTAAATGAAAATTTTAATCTTCCCTCTAAAACATTTCGCTATGAAATATTGCCGCTTTCAGTATCATTTCTGCCGCAGATTTACATCAAATAAAGTAAAATATTTCTCGCAGGAAGGCAGGCAGCCAACTCATTTTTTAACATTGCTAGTTGCCATCATCAAGTAATATCTCTCTTTCTAATTATTTGTTTTCTTTTGATTTTGATTTTATATTTTGTTGATGGCCAATAAATTGCTTGATTAAAATATTTAACTAAGAAATTTCTAGAAAGAGTCATTGGATATTTGGATGCTTTTCTCAAGGCCCATTATGATTGTTTAAGTGATGCACATTTGGTTCTGTGAGTTACCCTGATACTTTCCTTTGTTGGTTTGAGTAATATACCCAACTATCCTACATCTGAATGTACTCTTGAAGTTGGAAAGTCATATGCAGAACAAGTGTTCGATGAAATGCCAATGTCAAGATTATCTATCATACTTGAAACTTTTTAATCTTTTGTTATTTCATATCTCAAGTATTATCGATTAGGTTGGACAACTCAACCTCTGCTTCTGTGAACACATCATTTGAATGTGTCTCTAGTGGTACAAAGGAAAAAAACTAAAAGTAAAAGTACTAGTAACACCTCTAATCCAGGTGTAATGCACTATGTATCTCTTGGTTTCCAATGGCCTTTTCTCGCTGCTATTTTGTGCTAAATCTTTAATTCCTTGATTGATCACATGTAACTGATTAATAACTCAATTCCTTTAATTTATGTTGAATGTGCTTATTTACCAGTTTGAATCTAACGATTTTGCGATAATATCGTCCATTCAAGAGCACTAATTCTAATTTATTGAGAAACGTGATGAGATTTTCCTATTTCCTTTTTTATGTTTTATCGTAAAAATACTAAAGGAAGTGCTGCATATTTTCACATACAAGAATCGTTGTACACTGATGATTTTGCCACCCTATTTCAAGATCATTTAGATACGTTGAAAGCTAACTCCATAATTTTCAGGTCTCCTCCTAGTATCAACTGTACTCAAAGACCAAAGTATAGTTAATTTTATTACAAGGTTAGGTAGTTCTGCTGAATGTAATCTTTTGTGCAGACACAATGAACTTACTGTTTGCCTAGCTTCATTGAATCATGCTCGAAATACCTTAATGAAGTGCAACAGGTATGAAGTTTGATTTCTTGTTCCATTCATATTTTTTTTTGCTCTGTTTAGTTACATTCTTTGGATCATAAGTGCATAATTAAGTCTGAAAGGATGTGTTATGGTGATATCTAAATATCTAGTTGGACAAGAAATATTACCTATTTGTGTTATGGTGATAGTTTTATCTAGGTGGACAAACAATAATATTTGTTTATTTATTTTCTTAAGTAAAATGGAGAAATTAGTAGGTTTAAGGATTTTTTGAGCTGCAAAACTAGTATACATATTGACATGAGTCATCTGGTATAATTGCCCACTGTCTAACAGTCTATTATTCAAATAAAATGTTACCTTTTTCACAGAGTTGGCACTTACACTTGATTAATGGTTTTTCAATGTCCTTGCACTATTCTAGTACTCTACACAAAATAGGAGTTTGTTTGCCTTCTAATTAACAAAATCCATTGAGAAGGTTGGGCTAACATGAAAGAAATTCACTGGTGTTGTCAAACACGGTAGTTCCGCCAACAAATCTTTTTATACTTGCTTTGAGATGCTTTACATGAGACGAGGATCTATCAAAAATAATCTCTCTACCTTCATAAAATACGAGTAAGATTTGCGTACACGCTGCCATTTCCACACCACACTTGTGAAATTACAGTGGTATGTTATTGTTAGTAGGTTTAACCAAAAATAGTAGGTTGTTCCAGCACATAAAGAAACACAATGGTTGTTACTTTATTGTTTATTCTTCCTTTGATTAACTCGAGACTTATTTGTTGTTTCCCCTGACATTCTTTTTCATGGGATTAAGATAGCATAATTGTGAGACTAAATGGATGAACACTTGTTACTGAATGCTTCTTTCTTGTAATTGTTAGATAATTCTCCCTATTTGTGATGTTTATATACATTACAATTAATTTTTGACATATTTATTTATTATTTCAGGTCATATAATCTAATATTCAAAAAAATCGCATGTGGAAGGTTTCAATATGGTGAAGAACTCAACGATTATTTTACGACATTTTCGATAGGATTGGTTATCCTAGTCGAGACATTAAGTTTATTTCTTAAGTTGTGACATTAATATTTTGGATTAGTCATTTTTTATTTGTTTAGATTTAATGAGATATATTTTATTTTGTGAATCAATAGTGACATGCTTTTTAGCATTTGGCAAACTTTGTTTCTACAAGGAGACTCTTTTACTGAAGCTTTGTTGCCTTAAAAGCTTGTGACTTTTAGTGCCAAGTGAACTATATTTATTGGTCATAAAAATGGACGCAAAGGGTATATTGAGACTTGTAGCTTTTACAATCTCCACAAAACAACTATTGTTTAAGATACTAATTATTGGTGGCAATTTAGTTGAATTTACTAGCAATTAAAATGGGCACTAAAAGGGTAAATTAAGATGCTTTTACGAGGGATATCGTAGTCATTCTAATCGCTATAAAAATATTTCCGTTAAAACTATTGAATTTGATTGGATTTTCCGGTAATTAATATTGGATGCTAAAAGAGCATAGCATCCATTATGGATTGGCTTTAGCAGCCAAAACTATAGCCGCAAACAATTGCAATTAAAACCAATGATTTTTAGCGGCAACAAATCATACCCTTTACTAGCTTTTGTGAGAATGGCCGCTAAAGGATTTACCGACGCCCACATCACCGGCTAAAGACCAATGGCCGGTAAAAGATTTAACGGCAATTGTTTTTGCCACTAAAGTCGTTTTTAATTGCCGCTAAAGCCACTTTTTGTAGTAGTGATGGCAACAATGGTGGATGCTAGTGGTAAGGTGGAGAAGTGATGGCAACAAGTCCAATGAAGAAATAGATTTTTAAGTTTAAAAAATGTCTAATTTAATTCTTTCACACGCTTATTATTCGTGAATCACACCCAAAATGTCATGTAAGTAAAAAAATGCTCATATGGTATCCATTTGAAGTACTAGAGGTGTTCAATAGGTACACGGCTTAGTTGAGGTGTTCAAGTGAAATATGCGAACAACTTTGTAGGGCTGTGTATGACTTAAGCCATAGTTAATAGTAAGAATTGGCTGCATTGATAATAATGATGAATAGTGGCAAAGCTTACACTTATTACGATAATAATCAAGGTTGAAGGGAGGGAGAAGAAGCACAAGTTTGGGGTGTATTTGGTATGAAGGAAAACATTCTCCATAAATAATAATGCCAATTTTCATAGTGTTTTTCCAGATTATTAAGAATGTATTGACTTGCATGTGTCAGCTAGTAATCACATGGTGTGTATGAAAAATGTACTGGTAAAAATATATATAATGTATATTGTTATGAAATAGTGAATATAAATGTGTAGGAAAAAGTTTACTGATAAAATTGTATATAATATGTGTATATATGGTATGAAAAGTGAATATTAAACTTATTGATAAAAATGTATATAATAGGCATTATATATATATATATATATATATATTGTATTAAAAATGTATATACAAGTGTATAATACATATATAATAAATAAATATATTTTGACTATTAAATGTCGATTGAATTTCTTTGACTAGCTCTCAAATGTTTAGGCCCAGAGTCCATTTGTATACTTGGCCCAAATTTAAACAATTTGCAATCCATTTGTTTATGGTCTGGTATAGCTGTAAGACAGACCCTTGTATACTTGCAAAAATATGGTAAAATTACTTGTGTGAGTATTAATAAATAATTATTAATTTTAGTAATATTTTTAATTTATTACTATTTATAGCAATACATAGAAATACTATGATAAATCTGTAGTATGTATTAAAAGTAATTATGCATGCAATATAGATGTATCATAAATATATTATACTTGTTTTGTAAGAAATTGACATAGTGTATTATAAGTATATTAAAATATGTAATAAATGTGCTATCTATCAATAAACTTGTATAATATGTGTTTATAAATTTCTCTATGTAAGATGTATTAAAACTATATTACGTGTCGAAGTGAAAAAAGATGTAATTGCTATAAATGATAAATATTTTCTTAACATATCATATTTACGTAAGTAAGTAAAAAATCACACAATAAAAAAACAATATAGGAACATTAAAAAGTTTAGTCACTTGAATCAAGTTTTGTTACCTAAAAATGTAAGTAGGATAGGTATATGTAATTTCTCAAACCACAAAATCATTATGCTTAAACTTGTACTTCCTCTGTCTCTAATTACTTGTCCATTTTTTCTTTTTTAGTTGTCCTTAATTACTTGTCCATTTTGACAAATCAAGAAAGGGCAATTTCTTTTTACCTATTATACCCTCAATTAATTACTTTGAAAAAGATAGAATTTCTTGAAAATCTTAAGTTATTAATGCATCTACTTCATAATTAATAGGGGTAAAATGGTAAACTCACTATATCAATAATTATTTTCTCAATAAGTGTGTCAATTCAAAAGTGGACAAGTAATTAGGGAGTAATTAACATGATTATGATTAATTATGAGATTTCAAAAATTATTCTCATGGTGAACTTTAGTCAAATAAAGTTAGGTAATAGGTATTTGTAGGTCTACATTGCATGTTGAATGCTAATTAGAAGGATAATTCCCATAAATTTAGCGGCTCGAGACCCTACGTACCCCTTCTTTCTATGTTGTTTTTTAGTCCTAATCACACTTGATAAATGTGTTCATATAAATCACAACACACTTTTTTTTCAACATTCATTTTGGTGTCAAAAGGGTTATATACGCCTATATTCACGCTATACAACCCTAATTTCCTTTTCTAATGTTTGTCTCACTCACAAATTTTTTCACTTTATTTGAAAATTAGACGCTTCGTCATAATAATTTCTATTACAACTTGAAATTGTTTGTAAAAGCTATAACTAAACGTAACTCTATCTTCAATTTCAACTTCAAAAATTTTAATAAAGTGAAAAGATATATATAATATAATAATATATAGAATGTCGTATATATTAGATCTAGTCGATGACATTATGTCAATGACGGAATTTGGAATGTTCAAAAATTTGATACAGTCTCTATAACATATATTTTTTACCTACATATACAATATAATTTTGTGACAAAGAATATTTAATTGACCACCCTCTGCATGTGACTATCTATTAGTATGATATATTCTATGTAGTAAACCAGGAGGTATAAATCATATTCGTTTTTTTTTTTTCAATTTTCCATTCAATGTCTGATTCCATACGGTGTCTGATTACCTTTTCTAATTTCTATGTTGTTTCTTAGTCCTAATCACTTGATAAATGTGTTCATAAAAATCACAACACACTTTTCTTTCAACATTCATTTTGGTGTCAAAAGCGTTTTATACGCCTATATTCATGCTTATCTCCCTAATAACCATCCTTTTCTAATGCTTGTCTCACTCTCAATTTTTTCACTTTTTTTAAAAATCCGATGCTTCGTCATAACAATTTCTTTTATAATTTGAAATTGTTTATAAAAGTTATAACCAAACGTAACTTTATCTTCAATTTTAACTTTAAAATTTTCAAATAAAACATATAATAGCCCGTATATATAAAATTTAATCTATGACATTATGTCAGTGACTAAATTTGGAATGTTCAAAATTCTGACACACTCTCTAAACATAGTTTTTGACCTATACATACAAATATAATTTTGTGACCAAGGGTGTTCAATTGATCACCGTCGATCTATGTAGCTACTCTACACTATGTGACTATCTATTATGATATTTCATATGGTGTCTGATATTCACATTGAAGCCCAAATTCATATCGGAAAGTTCCACATTGGAGGGTAAACATATAAAGCACTCCATAATAAAAACGAATATGTACCCAATGAGACTCGAACCTGAAACCTCTGATTAAGTATAAAGAAATACTTATTACTTCGATACAATTCTTAATGATATATTCATTTTAAATAAAGTGAATAATATTTAATTTTCATGATCGAACACCGTTGAAGCCAAAAATAAATAAATAAAGGTGTAACCAACCACCTTTAGAAAGATATATTTAATTTAATTGCTTTAGCACCGCCACATGAATGAATACTCCTTAACCATGCGTCACGCAACTGATAGCGAAAATCAAATATTCCACTAAATCAACGGCGAAAATTATTTCAGTCAAAACAGTTGAGCTTAGTGGGACCCATTTCAGAAGTTCCACGTGTTCCCCATCAACTGACGGTGAGTCACCCCATTCATTTTTGTCACAACTCCACACCGTTTTTTTGGTTAAATTATGCAAGTAAATGAGTAGTAATTAAATTAAAAGGTTACTACTTTATTAATTAATAAAAAAGTTTCATAGTATCTAACATGTTTATTATAAGATTAAATAAAATTGGTATCATGTGTATCGATGAGATCGAGTCACCCTAAACGAAGGATGGTTTCAGTGGCTGATCTATAATTTTAAAGTTGTGGGTGTTTGAGTTAAAAATAAATAAATGTTAAAAGTGAATTCGAACTCGGGTTCAGCAACACAAAAAGAGCCTTAAACATCCACCCAAGAGCCAATGGACTAGTCAGATCATTTGATCATTGGGTGTTCTATGTTTATTTCATACAAATACCTCTTAATTTCTACAAAGCTATATATATATTCTGAGATGTGGTTAATGGGTGCTCGAGCACCCGGAGAACACTATGTGGGTCCGCCCCTGGATGGTCAGGTACATTTTATTCATCTGATGTACATAAATTGAGTATTACTTCATTTGTTCCATTTTATGTGAGTTAGTTTGATTCGGAACGAAGTTTCAGAAAGAAATAAATACTTTTAAAACTTATGTATTAAAATGAATAATAGAATTTTTTGTAACTATAAATTGTTTCATTAAAGGTAAAATAGATATTTTAAAGTCAAATTGTTATTTAATATAGAAATATATCACTTTATCTGAAACTGACTAAAAAGAAAAATAAGTCATATTAATTGAGATAAGAGAAACAATAGCTATTATAAGTGTAATTAAAATACAAATGAAAGGGCCAAACAACACAATGTTAAAGTAGGCATTAGAAATAGTTCAAAAAAGAGCATTCGCCCAACTACAATACAAGTAACTAAGATATACTCTCTCTGTCCCTAATTACTTATCCACTTTTAAATTGACACACCTATTAAGAAAATAATTATTGATATAGTGAATTTACCATTTTACCTTTATTAATTATGAAGTGGATGAATTAAAAATTTAAGATTTTTAAAAAGTTCTACCTTTTCCAAAGTAATTAATTGAGGGTATAATAGGTATAAAAAAATTATCCTTTCTTGATTTGACAAAATGGACAAGTAATTAAGAATAACTATAAAAACAAAAATGGACAAATAATTAGGGACAAATGGAGTATTACATTGAAAAACTATAAATTAAAGCAATTTAGAGGGATAACTATAAATATAGTAATGACTTATACACAAATTAAAAAGAAAATTATAGAAAAGAGTAAATTATACTCAATTAAGAAGTTCTGTAACTATCCGTTTCCTTTATGTTTGAGGACGTAGAGAGATACGAACAAACTTTAGAAACTTTTAAAAAAAATTTAAAGTACTCTTTAGGTATATTATTTGACTATTATAATAATTTTTTCAATTGATTAAAAAACTTTGGTCGCTAAATCTATGACACACCGACACTAAGACAAGACAAATTATAGCTTAGCGCACACAAATTATGATTAAATCCTTCTTTCCCCCTCCGTTAATCTCGCTCATAGATCTTAAAAAGCAAAAAGCAAAATTTAACCCGGTCCATCAAAAATAGAAAAAAAAAAAAAAACCCGGTCTAACAAAACGGTCAATATTCAGCTCATCGTTTTCCCAACCAAATCCAATAACATCCCACCACGTGTCATAACCCTACTGGCGTAACCCCAGGAATCCAATGTACTAAAGAACAACTTTTTCTTTATATAAAATCAGTCTTATAATCCTCTTTACTACTTGTGAGCTTAGCTACTCTTTTTTGCTCTTCTTAGAGTTCACAACCAAATAATGGCGCCAAAATATACTTCCCTCATTTTCCTCTTCCTTCTCCTTAACTCCTTCCAATACTCTTTCGGAGGGGGTCATGACTATCATGACGCTCTCCGAAAAAGTATCCTCTTTTTCGAAGGACAGCGATCAGGAAAACTCCCTCCGGATCAACGTATCAAATGGCGTAGAGACTCCGCATTGCACGACGGTGCCTCCGCCGGAGTAAGTAATAATCAAAATTTATCGGTAATATTCCATAGTTACTAAGCTTTTACCTAATTGAATTTTGTGAATTTCGTTGCAGGTTGATTTGACAGGAGGTTATTACGATGCGGGAGATAATGTGAAATTTGTATTTCCAATGGCGTTTACAACGACATTGTTATCGTGGAGCATAATAGACTTTAAAAGGAACATAGGGAACGAATTGGGTAACGCAGTGAAGGCGGTGAAATGGGGAACGGATTTTCTGTTAAAAGCGACGGCGAAGGAAGGAGTGATATATGTTCAAGTAGGTGATGCATTTTCAGATCATAGTTGTTGGGAGAGACCAGAAGATATGGATACTTTAAGAACTGTTTATAAAATTGATGAGAATCATCCCGGTTCCGACGTCGCCGGTGAAATTGCTGCTGCATTGGCCGCTGCTTCCATTGTTTTCCGATCTCTGGACGCTTCGTACTCAAATCTACTACTTGATCGCGCAGTTAAAGTAAGGAACAATATCTTTTATTTCATCGATCTCAATTTATATGACTTACTTTCTTTTTTAATTCGTGTAAAAAAGAATTAACACATTTTAGATAAAAAGTCCATCTCGAGTGAAACTATCTTACATGAAATGGAACAGAAGAATAGTACCTTTTTATCTTTTACTACTTGACTTGTTTGTGAATAAAGGAATCAACATGTTTTTGGTGCATTCATATCTTATTTTACCTTTTAAATAAATAAAATAAAATTTATGAGGAATGAAATTATGTATTTTGGTATTCAATATTTTTTAGGTGTAATTAGCATGTATATATGATATAAAGTAAAAAAAGAGAGTTTTGCAATAAAATAATTAAGAAAATCCAGGATAGGCCCATCAATGGTTTGATTCATTCTGTAAAGTCTAAAAAGTAAAATGCTTTGGGCAGTGTTGTGTTAGTGTCTTTTTCTCTGCTTGTTCAACTGGCATTAAATAAGTTTGTTGACTCCTTCCAAGGATTTGGCACTTGCAAACAAGTCGTGTATTAGTTATACATATCTTAATATCAATATTAGCGTGTATAACTAATGTTTAGCGTGTATAACGAATGTTTGAAAAAGTGTGCTGAATTTGATACTACTAATACAAAAAGTTTATAACTGTATTATTTTTTAATTACAGTCTACACGAAACGTTGCGTTAAGTCACTATCTAGTGTGGACATATAAAGTTTGTTGTGCATGTGAACAAAGACTTGTGAGGGGCAATTATTAACTCTAAATAAAATCTTGCTATTAGAATTATGAAGATTGATTACACATGCATTTTTATCTATATATGTTGAAATTTAAATTTGATGAATATATTTATGTATAGTCACAAAAATAGTTTGTCTAACAAATTATGTAAAGTTTTAAATGTCACTATCATCCAGCAGAAAAAGCTAAATATAAAAAAGAATATGACCGTTGTATTAAAATCAGTCTTTTGGTTGTTTTGTAGGTTTTCGATTTTGCCAATAGGCATAGAGGTGCATACAGCTCCAGCCTACACTCTGCTGTTTGCCCATTCTATTGTGACTTTAATGGTTACCAGGTAACTCTCGCAGAATACATAAACGTGTCCTTCAATTGGTCTTAACTTATCGATTTATCTTTCAATATATATATATCCTTCAATTTTGTGTATGTATAAGTAGACACACACATCTTGCGTGGCATGTGTTTATCTCGCATAATACATAAACTTGTCCTTAAACTGGTCTTAGCTGATATCTATATCCTTCAATTTTGCGCAGACACAAGTCGACACTTAAATGTGTATAAAGTAGAATAAGTAGACACACATATCATGTGTGACATGATACATGTAGGGCACGCATGTGTTTATCTTGCATAATACATAAACGTGTCCTTAAAACTGGTCTTAACTGATATCTATATCATTCAATTTTGCCCATGCACAGCAGCACAAAAAGATATTTAAATTTGTATGAAATTAAGCAAGTAAACACACACCCTACGTGACGTAATACATGTATGACACACATGTCTACTTGTTCCGAGTCAAATTACTAATGTTGAAATATAAATGGATGAATGTACAGGATGAATTGCTTTGGGGTGCAGCATGGTTACACAAAGCAACAAGAAGAAGGCAATATAGAGAGTACATAGTGAAAAATGAGGTTATTTTAAGAGCTGGAGATACCATTAATGAATTTGGTTGGGATAACAAACATGCTGGTATTAATGTTCTCATTTCCAAGGTTAGTAATTTAATTAATTATATTATACTATGGATAAGGAGACATTATTAGTACTTAATTAATTGCATTCCTTTTTTTCTCATTACATAATAATCTGTCCTTGTCTCATTTATGACTTAGATTTATTCTTGTGATATCTATTCTTGACTTGTTCAGTCTGCCAATCACATGCTGTAGATAGATATAGTTATCCATATCAGAATGTCCATTTAGTGGGCCCACTCTTATTTGAAAATTAACGTAGAACTACTTCATCTTAAAATGTTAATCAAACAATTCACTGAATAAATATCGAAATTGCTCATATGAAAAGACTAATTAGACCTTTTTAGGGAAAAAAAAGTTCAATCATAACAAGTAACTAAGCACATTGATATTTTTTTCCCCTTAAACAACTTTCAAAACACTAATCATCATTAATTGTGTGAGTGTAATTATTCCACATGATAGAGTTTAGTTTATTATGGGCTCCATATGTGTTTGGTGTCCAAACTTAACTTATTTGCACCAATATATACATA
This sequence comes from Solanum acaule, assembly GCA_036250505.1. Taxonomy (NCBI): domain Eukaryota; kingdom Viridiplantae; phylum Streptophyta; class Magnoliopsida; order Solanales; family Solanaceae; genus Solanum; species Solanum acaule. The sequence goes on along the minus strand of JAJOOR010005384.1, from coordinate 11,608 downwards.
TATATACTTAAAAATCTATAAAATGAAAAAAAGAATGTGAAAGCTATATATAGAAGTACTCCATGTGAAGTGTATAGACAAATAATGATATAAAATTAAAATGAGACAAAAAAAGTGAGGTTGGTAATAGTCCTTCATGAAGTAATAAAGGGCAAGAGAAGTAACTTTACTAGTGGTAAGCATGTGCAAAAAGGCAGTTGCTTAATATATATATATATATATATATGATACAAGTGGACCTCTCGATAAAAGTGTGATTATGACATACCATTGTAGTAGTAAAGATTTTCTCGGGTAAGCGACAGAGTTAGAATTTTTAATCTGAAGAAGTACATTCACTACTATTGGAAGAGCCTTGACATTCATTATAGATATATAAAAAGTAATCCTAACTATGTATAACTAGTATAAGCTAGCTTCGTCTCTACCTTCGTCTCAGTTTTTGTGATGTAATTTGACTTGACACAACGTTTAAGAAAGAATATAAAAGGGTTTTAAAACTTGTGGTTTAAAATAAATCATAGATGTTTGTGTGATTATAAATCAATTCATTAAGGATAAAAAAATGAGCATTCTAAAGTTAAATTGTTAGTACATATATAAAAGTGTAATTATTTTTGGAATTAATTGGGGGAAAAAAGCGAGTCATATAGATTGAAACACTACTAGTAACATTTTGACTAAGTCCCCCCCTCCCCCTATCCTTATGTTGCTCAGACTTTTCATAAATGTTAATGAATATGTGTTGAAAGTGAAGTGTCGCAAAACTTAACCTCAACACGTTAAAAGTGAAGTGTCGCAAAACTTAACCTCAACAACGTTGAAAGTGAAGAGTCCGCGAAACTTAACCTCTCACACACTCAATCAATACTCTGACAAGTTACATTGGTGCTTAGATTCTCCGTATCTCATGAAATATACTAATCTCAACTAGTTGGAATATGAAGTTTTAGCATTTCAAATATATTTTTTTAATTTTTGACAGGAAGTGTTAATGGGAAAAGCACCAGATCTAAAATCATTTCAAGTAAATGCAGATGCTTTCATATGCTCAATATTACCTGGAATTTCTCATCCCCAAGTTCAATATTCTCCAGGTAAATTGGGAATAGTTATTAATTAATAATAAACCATTTGATTAAATTAAATTAAATTATATTCTAATGTTTGTTTTGTTTGTCATTTTGTTGTTGTTGTGTGTGTCTATGTGAAGGTGGACTCATTGTCAAACCTGGGGTTTGTAACATGCAGCATGTGACATCTTTGTCCTTCCTACTTTTAACTTATTCTAATTATCTAAGTCATGCCAATCATGTTGTGCCATGTGGTTCCATGACAGCCACCCCTGCCCTCCTCAAACACATTGCCAAACGTCAGGTACTACTTTCTTCGTCTTAATTTATCTGATGTAGTTTAACTATACACAAAATTCTACTGTAAGAAGACTTTACGGAGTCTCGAAGTTACTCTTAAAAAGATTACACCTTTGTGAACTTTTCAGTTTCCTATGTTGGATTGGTCAAATTGTTAAAAATGAGGAAAATCTTGACTTCTCTAAAAAAATAATAATAAGAAAAACAAGTTATATAAGTGTTATTCTGGATTTATTGTCTCCTCTCTACTCACTCAATCCTTCAACTCTTACTCCTTGATTATCCACACTTGAACCCCCACTCCCCATCTCATCTCGTCTCCATAATGTTTTACTAGATAAATGCTTCTAGGATAATATTTTCTTGTTTACTTACTCGACAAACACTAAAAAATAAGTAAGAAATCTACTTATTTTTTTATGAAAATATATCCTAGGTAATCATTTTTTTCATATATACCTGGAACTTAACCTGATAGTATCATTAATTATTTTTCAATTATTTTAAAACTGACTAAAAAAATCGTAATGAATTGTAGGTGGATTATATTCTTGGAGATAATCCTCAAAGAATGTCATATATGGTAGGGTATGGTCCACATTACCCATTAAGGATTCACCATAGGGGCAGCTCTGTGCCCTCTGTGGCTGCACATTCAGCACGTATTGGTTGCAAAGAAGGATCGCGCTACTTTTTTTCACCCAATCCAAATCCAAATCGCTTAATTGGCGCTGTTGTTGGGGGTCCAAATTTAACAGATTCGTTCCCAGACGCGAGGCCCTTTTTTCAAGAATCTGAGCCCACAACATATGTTAATGCACCATTGGTGGGCCTATTGGCTTACTTTTCAGCCCATACTAATTGATGAATTAATTACTCATATAACATGTGTAAAGAGAGAATGTAGTGGTGTGCAAAGGCCACCCTCTCTATTATTGTGTTGTTGTCTAATGAACAATGTACTAGGACAAATGTTGTTTTTTCCCACTATATATTGTATTATGACAATTGCCAACTATATATATTATTAATACAAAAAGGAATGTCTTATCCATGTGCCTACAAACATCTTTGGTCTAAATTAAAGGCATCTAATGAACAATGGATGTGTACTTCCAAATTGTAGTGGAAATTGTTGTATCTTCTTATTATAGATGAAATTGCCTTAAATCTACTTTGAATCACTTACAAACAAAACTTTGAATCCAATAAGTTAGATGTTCTAATGTTCTTGTGTTTTTTGTTTTGTAAAAGGAATTTTTTTTCTTCTTTACTCATGTAACAGACTTGAATTCCCTACTATATTGATAAGAAAACTGAAATGCAATTACAATTTTAGTATCGTAATTGTAATACTTAAACTACTGAATTATAATAGAAATGGAAATAACAAGTAGCCAAGGATAGAGATAAGAATAAGGATGAGAAACTTAGACTCTAGAAGAAGAAAGGACATACATTTTCTTAAATATGCATAATACCTAAATCACTTACCACTATCCCTTTTGATGGAACCGTTTTCACACCCAACCCATGGCCCAATAGCTTTTGTCAGCCCAATAACTATTTGTGTGACCTTAGTATCCATTTTGGATTGAACTTGATTCATAACAACACACTTCTACTTTTCTAATGAAGAATATATATAAGAGAACTTAGAAAAACTTCTCACATTTGTACTTTTTTTAAAAAAAAAAAATCTTTATCCAATAGTTTTTTTTGAAGAAGTTAGTCAACTTCCTAGGTATCCTCCTTTGGTTTAATATCTTTCAAATGAATCAGACTAAGTTGATCAGTCTATATGGGCGACCCCATGACCCAAATCAATATCCTAACCATTAGTTTTTCTTGGGATTTCAGATCCTCTATGGGCTGGCTAATAATTATATTCCTTGTTTTTTTTTTTTTTTCATTTAATGTTGATAATGCTGATGCAGAATATCCTTAGATATTCACTTCTCTAGCCCCCTTTTAAAATAAAAATAAAAATTACATCTCTAACTAGCTATAAAAACAAGAAGATTTGATTTTATATACGACCCATCTTCATATACCATGAAAACAAATTTAATTTTTTTCTCTTTTTCACTCTTTCTTTTTTGCTTTTGTGTTCACTCTATTCAACTTAATTATGAGACAAAATATTTCACTCAAATTCTTGACCATTTTAACTATAATCCACAAAGTTACCATTCTTTCCAACAAAGGTATCTTTTATATGATAAACATTGGGGTGGTACCAAGAAAAATGCTCCTATATTTGTATATATTGGAGGTGAAGCAAATATTGAATTTATCATTCAAAACATTGGTTTCATGTTTGATTTTGCACAACATTTTAAGGCCCTCCTACTCTTCATTGAGGTATGTGTATATATATGAATAATTAATTCATCCTTCTAATATATATATACTCAATGATGGAATCAGAATTTTCATTAAAGAGTGTTAAAAAATTATAATAATATCGCTAACTATGATTGAATACACAACCTTATGATGCCTCTTCAACTTGTGTCAATAGAGGCGTCAACACTAATATATATTTATAAAACTAAGGATGTATAAGGGTGTATCTACCATTTTTAAGACCTTGTGGCACTTTGATTACTAGCTATAATGGTGTATCTACCATTTTTAAGACCATAAGGGGATAAGTAATCATTTCTTACAACCTCAAGGGTCTAGATGAAAATTAAGCTAAATCTTTATAAAATGATAATTTTGGTACTTTCCTTTAGTAAAATCTTTCACAAGTTGTTTTCAATTGTAATATATTTATAAAAAATAATAATCATATTTGCCCCTATATTAGTTATATTTCCCTATGTTATATCATTTTAACAAATATATATACCTTTCTAGTTATACTTTCGAGTCATATTTATCCCTTACTAGTTAACACTAGCTAATAGCTATATTTACTCACCTCTTTACCACTTACACTTTCTATTATTTTTACTTATCTGATTTTTAATAAATTTGACATATTTCTTTAAAAAAATTAAGAGCGTATTTTATTATGATATTCGTACTAATTTTTGTATCACTTTTAATGAACTTAAGAAATGAGTAGTCAATGCTAACAGTAAACTAAAAAAAAGAAATTATTTTTTTATATGCTAAAATGAATAAGTAAAAGTAAATGGAGATATCCGATTAGGTGAGTACGATTTTGGAAAATTGGATATTTATATTTAATACTTCCTCTGTTCACTTTTAATTGTTATATTGCTCTTTTCGAAAGTCAATTTAACTAATTTTCAAAGTTAAATTAGATTACATTAATTCGATATTTTAAACAAAAATTTAGATATTCAAAAACTATACGAAAAGTACTACAAATTCCAATTTTTTACATATTAATATGATGAAAATATACATCGTAAAATGTTAATCAAAGTTATTATTGTTTGACTCTAAAAAAGAAAACTATAACAATTAAAAGTGAACGAAGGTAGTATTCTAACTACAACTAAAATTAGAAACAGTAGAAATCAAAGCTTTACATTATAATAAGACGATGATTTTGATGTGAACTTTCTCGATAATAACGACATTTAACTTTTAAGTTTATATTTGGAGTCCACCACAATTCAACCCTAAATTTCCCAGTCCAACAAAAACTTTAGCCCGGGTCCCTCCCTCCCTACCCCCCCCCCCCCCCCTCCGCCCAAACTTTTTATTATTAATAATACGGTACGAATTAGTTATGAGAAAATTTATTATTTTAAGTAAATTTGATATAGATAACTTATCTTCTAATTAGCTATTAAATGTGTAGTCCGTAGATATTATTTATGTAGAATTTAATACTAATATTAACTTACTTTCAAATCAGCTATAAACAACCCCTAATGAGTTAAACTTCTCTATATATTGATTGCGTAAAATCATTTAATGAAATTACTTATAACATATGAAAAATAGGAAAAATAACATGTTGCACTAATTGCTATGTTCAATATCACCATAATATTATATTTTTGCTACAATCGATGAATATAAATTAAATCCAAATTAAAACTATATACTACTATTGATAGATTTCTTTTTCCTCTATGGACCCTATATATAATACTTCTGTCTTCCTTTTCCATTTATGTGATATTATTTGACTGAACATGAAGTTTAAAACATATAAAGATATTTTGTTATGTTTCAACGCTACCCTTATACTGTATCGTATAAATTGAGACAAATGTTGAGTTTGAAAGTGATTAGGGCGTGATACGGAAGCTTACAATTGCAAATCATGATATAACTAAATCAGATGACAAAAACTTAAACTAAAAACATAATATTATTATATGGTTTTAGAAAAACTAATAAAAATAAATAAATTAAAACTGTTGAAAGAAAAATCTCACCACAAACAAAACTCCTTATGACTACATTATGGATACTATTGTGTTCTTGATATGAGAAAATGGGTAGAGTTCCAAACTTTTCCCAAGGAAGAATAACTCAAAAAATGGAAGAAAAGTTAAAGCATTTATGGTAATACTTTGATTTTCTTTTAAGAGAAAAATTAACTTCAAATAAGATAAGAAAATCAGGACAAAACCCTAATAACAAGAGAAGTATATATATATACCCTCAGTGTGTTTGTTTGTTGGTTGTAGAAACAAATGAAAATGAGATTAATTCTTCTCTTTCTTGTGTTTTTTTCTCCAATCTCCTCTGCCAAAATTCCACCAAGATTATTCCCTTCTTCTTTTGATGATCACTTGTCATCTAAAGGGAAGCTTGGTTATGAGACAAATTACTTCACACAAATTCTTGATCACTTCAATTATAATAATCCACAAACTTTTCAACAAAGATATTTGTTGAATGACAAATATTGGGGTGGTTCTAAGAATAATGCTCCTATCTTTGTATATACTGGCAATGAAGGTAACATTGAATGGTTCACTCAAAATACTGGATTCATGTTTGAAATTGCTCCTCATTTTAATGCCCTCCTAGTCTTCATTGAGGTACTCATCAAGCTATATTTGTTAGAACAATTCACACTATAGTTTTGTAACTTTCATCAATTTAATCTACATATATAAGAAACACAGTAACCTGTGATACTCTTTTTGAACGCTACATTCTGGAGTGTGGTCTTTACTTCTGAGTTCTGACTGATACTCCCTCTTTACTTTAAAAAGCAGAAAAGGGCTATTTTGTGCGTAATTTCTTGTGAACTTGTTATAAAAGGTATTACAGCTTCTAATAACTCGTTGAATTTTGTGTTTTTATATATGTTTACATTGTAGCATAGGTTTTATGGGAAATCAATACCATATGGAGGAGACAAGACAATAGCATATTCAAATAAGACTACATTGGGTTATTTGAGTTCAACACAAGCATTAGCAGATTATGCAACTCTTATTATTGATCTCAAGAACAACTTGACTGCCATTGACTCACCTGTTGTTGTTTTTGGGGGTTCTTATGGTGGAAGTATGTATATATGTTTTCGAGAATTGATTTCTCGGATAATCGCTCGACTAATAGTTATATTTCATAAAGTCACTTTTCTTTTCAATTCTAATTCTTTTAGACAAAGAAAGCGACTTTATGATATAGTATATATGTATTATTTGAGTGATCATCTGAAAAATCAACTCGTATGATATTTCAAGGTTTTGAGATTTATATTTATTAATATTATATTCTTGTGACAATGCAGTGTTGGCAGCATGGTTTAGGTTAAAATACCCACATGTGACCATTGGGGCCTTGGCTTCTTCTGCACCAATTCTCAACTTTGGCAATATCACTTCTCCATATTCCTTTAATAATATCATTACACAAGACTTTAAGGTAAAAAACAAATCTTTTTTTTTTCAATTTGTTCGAGTTTTGATGAATAAAATTAATTATTTAATATTTATGATGGTGAGAGATAACAGATATTCCGTGAAATAATCTTTCCTTTCCTTTCCTTTTTTTTTTTTTCAAGTGTTACGTTTCCTAACAAAGGAAAAATGTATTACCAATTGTGCTTTGCATCAATATAATTAAAATATGTATTTTTAAATAAGTTATTGAATAACAAAGGACAATAATGAAGATAAGGTTTACGATAAGATAACATGCATTATTAGGAACACATATTTTTTCCGCCGTAAATCTGTGAAAATTTGTTTATAGATCATGATTTTTTATCGAATCAACTCACTTAGAAAATACATGGTGAAAAATATATTTTCACTGAAATAGTGAGAAACTTCTAAATTTTTCTTTATGAGAACATTACTATTTTTTATTTTTCCATAAACTAATCAAAATATCTATGAGAAAAACAACTGAATATTTTTCAATGGAATAATAATAATATATTAATAGTGTAATTTTTTATTTTGTCACTTACTTTTTTTCTTGACTTATATATATATCTGGAAAAATAAAACAGGGTGAAAGTGAGAATTGTTACAAGGTGATTAAAGGATCATGGAAACAAATAGAAGATATGGCTAAAACAAAAGGTGGATTGAAGAAACTCAGAAAGTCATTCAGAATATGCAAGTAAGAATTAATACTACTAATTAATACTTTCTCCGTTCACTTTTACTTGTCACGTTTCATTTTTCAAAAGTCAAATTCCATGAACTTTGATCAATATTTTAAGATGTATATATAATTTGATTGATCGTATCAATATGAGAAGTATTATAACATATAATATTTTGTGTATAGTTTTTGAACATCTGAATTTAGAATTTATAAATTGAATTACTCTTATTCAATTGAGCTCCAAAAATTAGTCAAATTAACTTTCGTAAAGTAAATGTGAACGAGTAAAAGTATATATTTTAATTAGCATTCATGAATATGGGAAATAACAATTATAAAATTAATATTATTGTTTTTAAATTATTTATAGGAATTATATTAGTCAAGGTGCTCTTGAAAATTGGCTCTATACCGCCTTTGCGTACACAGCCATGACTGATTATCCAACTCCTTCTAATTTCCTTAATCCATTGCCAGCCTATCCAGTCAAACAGGTACACTTTTTTTTTTAATTTCATTAATATTATAAACTTGTTTAAATTAATGCATGCTTTATTTTTATGTCATGGTAAAGTAATTAATATCACTTAAAGGAAAATTAATTAATGCTTTATTAAAAGATATAGTTGTGCTTTTCAACTTTTCTCTTTCTTATTAATTTAATCCTTATGCCAACCAATGCTTAAAGTTAATTTGAAAAAGCAATCTTCCATCCTCACATTTTATTTACTAACTCTAGCCACTTTAGCGGTAATTAATTAATGGTAGTTTAATTATCATTAAATATATATTTTTAATAGCAATTTATACTTTTTGTAAATGTTTTTGAGTTCTATAGCGATATTAAATCTAGTGACAATTAAATAATGCTGGTAAAAACTTTAGTACTTTTTATTAATGTATATATTTATTGCCGCTAAAAACTGTTTTTAGTATAGTAATAGTGTGTGTCTCTTTCAACAATTTGATTGGTATATATCTAACTTCTTGTGAACTCCAAGAAAAGATGCTAAAAAATTTTACAAAAATAAAATGCGATAATATTTATATAGTATTCAAGCAATATATATAGATTTTAAGTAAATATATTATAATCATATAAGTAAAATATATTTTTCTCAAAGTTTTGCGTTGAGTTGATTTATTGATATAAATGCCTAAATTATGTGATTTTCTTAATATAAAACAAAGTTAATAACTTTGTTACATAAATTCTCAAAGTTCAATAATTTTTGAATATGTTAACTCAAAGTTCAATATATGTATCGTAAATGTCGAACTACCTTTGATTAGTTCGTGTATCTCTATTTCTTTAGATTTTAAACATTTTCGTGAATTTTTTTTTACTCCGCCACTGATAATGATAATAATAATGTAGATGTGCAAGGCAATTGATGATCCAAAGAGTGGAAAGGACACATTTGAGAAAATTTATGGTGCTGCCAACATATATTACAACTACACTGGAAATGCCACTTGTTTCGATCTCAATGATCATTCTGATCCTCACGGTCTTGCTGGATGGACTTGGCAGGTATTATGATATCGCTTAAATTAATTACGAAAAATAACATGCAATTGTACATTTGGACTTAAGTTGTACGTACAAAGTAGTTGCATTATGACTTAAGTTTGAATGTCCAATGCTACGTACCATAATTAGGTAAGTTAGCTAGGACTACTTTTTAAAATCTTGAACAACTTTTATTTTTATTCTTTAAAAAACATTAGTACTAATTAATATTCAAATTTTACTAGCACAATAATTCAATTTCATCACAAGTTATTTACCCAAGGGGATGGATTAAAAAAAGTTGGTTTATTTCAAAATTAAGTTCAATTCAAGACCTTCGATTAAAGGAAAAGGAATCTCAATCAGTCAATCAGTCTATTGTTCTTGTTCTATGTAGTCTAACCCTGAAAAGAGAAAACTCATCGTTTTTAGCCTGATCCAGGTGTGGGAGATCTTTACCATATAGTATAGTAGCCCTACCCTTCCGACAAGAACAGTTACACATTTTCCTAAATCCCTTACTAAACCACTTTGATATAACCTGGACTAATTAGTCTAAGTCGTTTCGTAGGATGTATATATGAAATAGCGTTGAATATGATACATTAGTAATGCTGACATTAGTAATACTGCAGGCATGCACGGAGATGGTTATGCCGACCGACGGGAACAACAAGGAGAGCATATTTCCACCCTCCAAGTGGGATTACAATGAAAGGGCCCAATTTTGCAAATCAAATTTTGGTGTTGAGCCCAGACCAAATTGGGTCACTACAGAATTTGGTGGATATGTAAGTGGATCTTTATAGCCCGGCCCAAAATAACTTTTCAACCCAGGCCCAAACCACCTTATAACATTTTTTTTCCTCCAGAATATTGAAAGGGTATTAAAGAGGTTTGGAAGCAACATTATCTTCTTTAATGGGCTAAGAGATCCATGGAGTGGTGCAGGGTTGGTCACATCTCTCTTTACGCTGCTAGAAACAAAAGTTTTTTCTCACCACGAATCAGTAAAAAAAATTTGCTTTAAAACATGATTTTTTCACCCATTTTCCACGGAATTAGCTTACTTATATTCTCACTAAAATAGAGGGAAAATTCTTAATTTTTTCGTATAAAAACATTTTTCAGTGGAAAAATAGTGATTTTTAGTAGCGTTATGTATCATTCACAAGTTTTTTTTTGTATTATATTTTTTGACAGAGTGCTTAAGGACATATCTAAGAGCATAGTTGCTATCGTCGCGAAAGAAGGTTAGTAAGATCCACTAATGTAACGTACGTCTTAATATTAATATGTGTATCAATAGTGAGTCACACATATATATATATATGTTTATATAATTTATCTGTTTTTTTAAATATTTTTTTTATTTGTGTGGTTGCTTCTTTTAAATTTCCTTTACATGACTTGTAGGTGCACATCATGTGGATCTTAGATGGTCAAGCAAAGAAGATCCGAAATGGCTTAAACAAGTGAGAGAAAGAGAGGTCAATATCATATCCAATTGGCTCTCTCAATACTATCAATCTTTAAATGAAATTTACTAATGAAGTGATTCTACTTATAATATAATTCTCAAATGTTCAATAAAAAAAATATGCATCCAATTAGTTTGTATTCCTTGAATAATATCTTTAGAATATCAAAGAAAGGAAAAAAATATATGCATTGATAAAGTGATGTTCATTCAACTTCTTGCTAGAAAATGTATATTGTAGAAAGAACAAATTGTAACCAATGTGGGCCGGTATTACCAAATTGGGCCTTATCACTTTGGGTGATGCCACTGAATTTTCATGTTTGGGACCAATCAAATATGGCCCAATATCAATTTCACTAAATTTTGATAGAATAATAAGGATTAGTTTTTTCACGAAAAGCAGACATGAGATAAGAAATTCAGTGTTCTGTTAAGATTTCAAATAGGAGTTAACCCTTATAATTGTATTTTTGGGCAATGAACACGTTTTGAAATCGTCTAAATTAGCCCTATATAGTTTGTTTAAATTAAATTATTGTCCTTACTCCCTAGTTAGGATTGCACACGTTCAGTGATTCTCGTACTAAGTTTAAGTTAGCTCCTTAAAATTATTGTACCAGGTAAGACTAGAATGATTATCGACTAAACTTAAATTAACTTCTTTTATGAGTTCGGGGGGGGGGGGGGGGGGGGGGGGGGGGGGGGGGGGGGGGGGGGGGGGGGGGG
>JAJOOR010005383.1:0-54890 GCA_036250505.1 Solanum acaule | reverse complement strand
TACAAAAACGTTTGGCCTTTAATGGATGAAAACGTTTTTATCTCAATTTATTCTCATGATCCTCTTGATTGCTCATTAAGCCTGAAATTTATTTGGACGTTTTTCCTATTCATTCTTGAGTTGGAAAACTAGATAAATAGGCTGGATGTGGCATGAAAGAAATCATCTTTGAAAAACAAGTAATACTTGCCCACACAAGTAACTTGGTAGTAACAGTCAATCAGGAAATAGGAGAAGATCGTAGCTCTGAATCCTTGGCATCTGGACGACTTTTGTAGAAGTTTCAACAGGTTAGTGTTCTTCTAAATTCGTTTATGTTATATTGTTTAGTCTATATGTAAGATTTGTGATCCTGAATATAGCTTCCGTTGTGCATATTCTAACACATACATCTCTAAAATAATATTAATTAAAAGCTTTAGTAACATCCAACTTCAACCAGTTCAATTGAATCCCAGCGATTAAATGAACACCAATTTTATTTTATTTTTTAAAAAGACAACCCTCCAAAGGTCTACACAACAAAATAATGGTCAGAAGGCATGTATTTTCAAGTAGACGTGTATATAAAGAAAATAACTTGTCACCAGTTATGAGCATGAAAAACAGAACAAATTACACTTCACATTAATGATTTTGAATATTGAATACTACTAACGGAGTGGAGCTAACTGAAGGTGGTAACGTAATAGCTGCAATTCTACAAGTTCCAATAATTGAATGACTTTGAAAGCAATCCGAAGGAAATAAGAAAACCAACATTTTCCATATTGGTTAAGATATACATACTTTATGCTAGCTATCTTTCACAGGTGGAAGCTCATCCTATATTTTCCACCATAAATATTCATTCTAAAATTGTTGTCAATACAAAATGAGAAGGGTAAAGATTAACATGGAAATCACTAATATTGTACATAAAAGCATGATTATTAGGTGCAACACTTAATAGAGGAACTCGTGAATAATATTTGCAAAGCACAGCTGCTGAACTTTCTCTCAACTTTAACAAAAAAATATGAATAATTTTAAAACATGGTAAAGACAAGATACCTCTATGTTTGTAGTTGATTGTATGAAAGTTGCATTAATGAGAAAATCAAGTCAAGTCTACTGAATTAAAGTTTACGTTCGGTTTGATTTCTGCAACTAGCAACCATCTGAATCTCTTGATCTTTTATAATCAGTAACAACACAATCATTGACATTATAGTTTACTTGGAAAACTGGTAGGAAGCTCAGGTAAACAACTAAACAAGGGGTAAAGAATATCCCATTTGAAGAAACTCAATATCGATCATTATGACTGAAACTAAGAGAGAAAACTATTCCATTGAAGTAACTTACAATCCTCTCACATGTCCTGCAGTTCTCTTGAGTCCTTGGAAAATCATTAGTTTAGAACGTCTAGTTTTATCTGATTTTGTAGCCTTCTAAATCAGTTTCTATCAATTTCCAAACAAAGTGAATGAACAACTCTTAGATGGTTAATTAAGGAAAATAACCTCTTCGAAATTAGTAAAATAAAAATATTCATTTAAAATATTATGTATCAGTAATTAACTCTACATAAATAGACCAGCTAAGCTTTTACTGTTGATCGACATATCTACCAATTGATCAGTAAATGTTTTTTATCCTAGTAAAACTACTAGCAACTGTTGTAATTATCCAATAGTGATGCTAAGTTATCTGCTACTGTATAGTCTACTAGAGATGTTAATTATACTATAAGAAATTAAATATACAAAAGATCACAATAGCCACACAAACCACTAAATTGTGCGGATTACATAACATCAAAATCAAGAACGCAGAATACTCTCTATCTTTCTATTTTGGGGAAGCATTGAAAACATATTACATTTGGCAAAATTTTGTATATTACCTCTAAGATATTCCAGTTAGGTAAAAGGTTATATGTTACCTCTAAAATACTCTAGCTAGGGAAAAGAATTGGACTTTTATAATGTTCTGATGTTCTTCAAAAAGTTTTCGTGATAATCATCCAAAATCAAACTCAATGTAACACCTGCAGGAAAACTAGACAGTGCACTGAAATAGATAAAGAACCTGCAACAAACTCTCTATCAAACCTCTTTCTAACTAATGCTCTTGGTCTCTGAAAATTGCTAAGCACGTCTTAACAATGAAATTGAACTGAATATGGGAAGAAGTTGTAATGAGTTAACAAACTCTACATTGTATGAAGAATCCCAAAAGAATCGACCTTACATAGGAAGAGATCAGTTAGTTGGGATCTACTGTGGAAATTCATAGCACTTAGCAGATCTAGCAAGATAAATAAAATAGCAAATAGGCTTAAGTATTTCAACTTTTATCCTTAGAAGAGTAGCTTCAAAGCGGTAGGAAAGATGAGTTGTTCTCAACCGTAAAGCTCTAAGGTTTGTTGGGGCTCTAAGTGTAAAGCTTAAATAAAGTGTGATTTTTAATTAAAGAAGGTGCAAATGGAGAAAATATACACAAGATAATAGAATTATGGTTGTGCACCATATTTGGGAACTAACAAGAGAATTTTAACTAATGAGGATTCATATATCCAACCTCAACTTGGTTGGGACAGAGGTGTTGATTGTGTTGTTGTATGATATGTCAACTAGCGGAATTTAAATCATAAGGTTGCAGGCATTGATATAAGTAACCAACTTATGTACGCTTGAGTTATAGAACAAGAACAAAATGCTAAAAGTAATGAAATTAAAGTAACAATCACAATCGGCAATTTTATTTTTTCAAAATATATACCAAATCGATCATACATAACTTTACTACATTAACATGATGATGCCCAATTCCCAGCTCCATGATAATAGAATCCAATGATTTGTATGATGTATTAGGATAAGTGCTTCGAAAAAGAAACAAACATTACTTACTTAAATCACTAGAAGGACATGGATTTGAGATTGATATTTGAAAATTCCCAGTTCCACGTTACAAACAAGTCTGTTTGGTTGAACTTCAACAAAAAAAATCACAATTTTATTCTTAAATAAGTTATAAATACATACTGAACCCTTCTCTTATTAGTACACATAATGCAATTTTAAACTCTTGCATATTCGAAAGATCGTCCAAGTAAGACTATATGAAACTGGTGTATTAACCAATCTATACACAAATCCATACAATTGAAAAACTATTATAATAGTTTAGAATTATAAATCCCTAAAGTTGTAGTCTTTGAAAAAGGAATGAAAAATTTATCAACAAAAAGAGTTGCCTCATACCAGTAAATGTTAAAAGATAGAGATAAGAGACTTACTATTTAGTGACATATCTTCAAGAATCATATTGACATAAACATTCAGGCCTCTAAGGGATCCCAAAAAGCTCCTTCACACCCTTCATTATGATCCATATCTTGGAACCAATGCAAGGATAAATTAACTCTTAAAATTAAATCTGTAAAGTAAAAAATCCATACCAGAGAAGTAATAAAAAATATAAAAATTACAGCCATACTAGAAAAAAAAGGCAAGGTCATGCCTAGCACGACACACTAAACCATCAACTAACAATATAATAAGAAACAAGAGTATGACATACTAAGACAAACATTCCAAACATAGTTGAATTCATATCTTGACTAGTGGTAGATTCAATTAAGAACATCAATATGCATTAACGACACACAAAAATTTCTGTAAAATCATGATAATAACATCTACATTAGCAAACAGAAGAATTAATTCATAAATTAGTAGAGGAGATATAGGAGAAATCAATTCAATCAATAAATGAGTCCAATTTGTGGACTCATCACCCTGCCCGATAGGGCTTCACTAACACGAGCGTAAACTTTTACATCGAGCTTGGATTTCTGCAAACTCGATGGCGTTGGAAAGAGGATTCAATAATCCTTAGTTTGATAGGTTATGGGCCACTTATTTCATTTTGTGCTAAAATATATGATTGTTTGAAGTTGACCTAACAACTATTTTCCTCTAATTGTCTGCTGACCCTCACCTACGGTCCGTAGGTCCAATCACGGACCTTACTAGTCGACCGTGGGTGGGATCAGAGACCATCAAACTCTGGACCCCAACGACGAAACCAACCTACGGTCTGTGGGTCAATCAACGGACCATGGTTCACGGCCGTAGGTGTCATCTATGGATCCTGAAATTCTTCTAAGTCTGGGACTGAACCACAAAACCCCACCTATGGTCCATGGTTCTACCTACAGTCCGTCGGTGGCTTTCGTTGGTTATGACACCATATCCTAGAAAGCTACATTTTTCTATTTCTCGAATCCGAGGTGTTACATAACTCTTCATAATCTAAGAGATATGGTCGTTTGAAGTTGACCCATGTAGAATCTTACATCAAACTTAATCGGTATGGAAGCTTTCAACTCAAATTTGTGCTAGGGGATTCTAGTGATCTTAATTGATATCCAAAATTATTCCCACAGTAAATAATTTACCTTAACACATATGGACAATTTAAGAATCACCCGATACGACCCTACATATAAATGAAGAATAGTTCAGGCCTTAGTTTAGAAATTTTCGGGGTGTTACATCCTGAATATTTCTTTGATGTACTTCTACCTCACCTGAAACCATCCATAACCAATCTCTCACACCTCCACACTGGAATTCTCTTCACATATCTGAACCATCTCACTCTCACTTTTCGCATCTTGACCTCCACCCAAGTCGCTCCCACTTTCTCCTGATATCTTCATTTCTAATTCTATCTCTCCTAATATGCCTTCACATGTATGAAACATCCTCATATATGGACTTTCAAGTTTTGAACGTGAGAGTTTTTGACTGGTGTTTGTCCCATACAACATAGTTAGTCTAACCACCACTCAATAAAACTTGTCTATGAGTGTACCAACAAAAGTGAGTCACTCCAATTTGAAGATGAGAAGCAAACTGGTTCAGCACAACGCCCACTTGATTGAAAAGTAACTATGAGAAGCAGACAATTATATTACTTCATTTAGTAAACTACAAATGCACTTTGTTGAAGTGGTCAAACATGAATTCTTTTTACCAAATGCGGTAATGAAGAGTAATGTAAGCATTTGTGACAACAATTACTAACTAGAATTCAAACAAATTAACTATAATTATCTAGTGGCCTTAGTAGATGGTGCTTCCAAAGAATCCATACTCTCAAGGTTTCACACCATTAATAGTCAGAGTGACACCTCTGCTATTCTTCACATAGGCCACATATTCACCATAATGCATAGTAAATAATGTGCTCTGGTAACGAGTTAGATGGATTTGCTTTCTCAGTGATTCAGTTATAATTCCATCATAATCGGCTTTTCTTACCAAAGAGTCAATTGTTTCAATTATTTCCCAGCCTGGGGACAAAATTCACGAAGATCGTCTTAGGAATAAGTCAACTTCATAAGTACAAGACAAGCTTAATGAAAAAAAATAAAGATGCACAACATTCTCACTGGTGAAAAGGCAGAGAGAAAAAAATCACCTTCATGAGCAGCAATCTCAGGCAGATATGTGGCACTTCTCCTTGCTTTATAATCACGGTCAGTAAATTCCATGCCATCCCACCTGAAGGAACAAATTACATTCTTCAGAATAGATTAGGAGAAAGAAATGCGGGAAAGTCATCCGACAATTAATTTCACAATCTGTATTGTGGGCAAGAAAACACAACTTCTGTTTAAGCTTCAATTCACATGATTTTGGAAGATCTATGAGTTCATGGACAACTGATCAACATGTTCCAAATCAAAATTTAGGAGAGTTGGCGTATGCGCGGGGAGTCCGGATCTTTTTCCATGTGACAGCGTAGTCTTCTCACTCGAGTTGTCCACTTGGGAATCTTGTGTTTGGTAAACCCACTCTTAATCTACCCGGGATATAGCTAAACCAACACCTTTTATGGTACATGCATCATGTAAACTTATAAGAGACTTAATATCCTTGGTATATTAAGTTCATTAGTCAACTTTACCCAAATGTCCAAGTGGGTTTACAACCCCAAGTGGCTCTTATCATTTATGTGTGCATTATTTGAATAATAGTTGTGCCACAATATGGACCGTTTGTTCTAAATTAATTAAACTTTAGGAGGGCGGGTATTATTAACCCTTTTGTGATGCAGATAGCTATGAATATCCCAAGCTTTGGCCTATGGAGATTAAACCACGAGCATGCCATGAAACAAAGATGCGTATATGCGATATAAGCTTTATTTTTAATTCTTTTTTTTACATGTAATAAAGCTTAAGGTTATAATTGTATTTAAATTTCGGAAAGATTCGTTTAATTAATTAAAGAGCAATGAAATAACATATTTTGACACATTTATTTTTCAAATACGCGTTAGGCCTACCTCTGGCATAAAGAGGTCACCTATATTTTAGGACACATTATTTAATATACTTGTGCTATGTGCTTTGCAAATATTTGCTAGCTTACTTTCTACATGTCTTACATGAAATCATTTGCAACCTGATTTTAATTGATTAGTACTAACATCATCTTTGTTTCTTTGTTTTTTCTTATTTTCAGAAGAAAAAAAATTAATTTTCCTTTATTTATATTTTATTTTTATTTAATTACCTATTGAATCTTTACAAATGCTTATGTCATTTTTATATAATAATAATATTTCCATGCTTAAAGCACTTTAATGATTCTAGAGCATCATTTAGGCTCATAATTATTTCATGTTCATGCAAGCTCTTAGTGTCCCCAATTAAAACTTTGTTCCTTTAAATCTTATCAAATTTGATTTGGCATTATCTTAAAATTTCTTCTTTTGATCCTCACAATACTTGTTTTTGCAATTTGCTTTAAATAAATCAATGAATTGAGTTTTTTATTGGCAATTTTAGGAACTGAAAAACAACTTAATGAAAGGTAGAATCAAACAGGGCCAGCTGGAAAAGAGCATTCATGTTGTGGTTGAGAAAACATCTCTTCTACCTTAGAATCATAAGCACACAAAGCCATTAAATTTGGGGAAAAGATTATGAAGAAAGGTTGGAAACTTACCAATCTGAGTTGTAGGGTGATCTGGTTCTTTTCCCCTTTATTTAAAATTTGAAAAATCAATTTTCGTGGGAGAAAGCAATATACACTCATTAAAATATTCAGTGGGAAGTGCTGGAGTGTGTTCCTTGTAATAATACTGGGATGAAGCGTTTACTTTATTTTATCTTTTTGATTTTGTGTTCTGTGTTCGATATCCTTGGAGCCTGACTAATCCGGGTTCGCATCGCGTGGGACTCATTTGAGGAAAGTGCTTTCTATTAAGAGTTTTTTCCACTACTCTTTTAGTGTTAGTTTTGTTGTCATTGTCACTGCTACATGAGATTATTATTAAGACTTTGTTCTATTTCTTTTTTCCCTTTTCAAATTTAATTTATAAAGTTTAGCACCAACTAAAAGGAAAAAAAAGAAATAACAAGAAAGAAACTTTTAGTTGATATGTGAATCATTTTGTGATACTCAGTGAATTGTTGGATTTGAAGGAAGATGGCCACAAAACAGAAGTTGAAATAACATTACTAAGGGCAGCGTTTACTCGAGGTTTCTATCCTAACATAACCAAGGTGACCTTGACCACTTCAACTTATAATCGAGAGAACTTGCTTAGAGCTTATTGAATACTAGTTTCTGAGCACGCGCTTTGCGCATGTAACCCCAATGAGTATATTAGTTTTTTAAAAAATAAATATTATTAAATAACATGATTTGAGTTCTATTTTAAAAAAATGTGTCTAATTGAGCTTTCTTACTTAGTCTCACTGTTAACTATGATACTCCAATTTCATGACCTCCAAGTGAATGCACTGAGATAATGATATGAGAAGTTCCTAAAATAAACTCTATTTATAAGTCAAAAAATGAGTTTGTAAAGCAAATGGGAAAAGATAACAGCTCGCCAAATTAAATTTCTCGATAGTGTTAAAAGTTCATTTTTGTTGGTAGAATAATGTTAGAAGATCAAAAGATTGCATGAGATTAATCCTATGCAAACCGTAGTGCAATATAAATGTTTCATCAATTAAAAGCTTGGTATGAGATTATTTACTTTTTGTATAATTATAATGGATGTGTACAAAATATTATATTAATTTTTTATCCACGAGGATTTTAAACTAATTATTTAATTATAAATATTAAAAATTAAGGTGTAAAATGTCTTATTATTTATAGTTTGAAAATCATAATATTGATAAACATACTACTACTTTTTATAGAATTTAATTGTCTCTTCATACATGATTTATATGTTTGACCTTCTCTTTTTTTTCAACAAAAAAATGAGTATACATTCTATCAAATTCATTCTTAAAGGTGAAAGTAAATATACATGTAAAATTAAAAGTACAAAAAAACAAAAAATAAGAAGAAAGAAATGCATGAGCAAGACAATTAGGTTTGCTATGTCTATAATGAAAAATGAAATAAAAAGTAACGTAACAAATAGTCTATATTTGAGCATACATTTTTTTAAAAATTAAAGCAAGTTGCTACAAATAAATAATTCAACTATATAAAGAGAGATAGAAAAGTCTCATTATAATTCTAAATACTACAAACAAGAATAAAACTAATACATCAAGCTCTGATACTTCAATAACTGAATTCTTGTTTATTCCCATGATTGTACAAGGGAGATCTCAGAACTTTCACAACAAATTGTGACATTATTTCACCGATTTAGAGCTCCAACACACAAAAAATTGTAGTAGTAAATAAAAGTCTTCCTTGGAAAGGTTAAATTTATAGGACAAGAATTGTAGTAATATGAAAAGTTACATGGAAATTTGGAAGGTCAAATACTATTAAAATAAATATTAAAAAGATAAAGCATGAAAATTAACTTTAAAAGATACATGTATCTACTTTAATTTCTTATCTTTAAGGAATAATTACTCATTTGTATTCTTTTTTTTATTTGTGTGAGAAATTTGAAAGGTAAAGATTAAGAAATGAGAATTAGAAGATTAAATATATGAAGATTATAAAAGTTAGTTCTTAAGTGAAGATGCATGCGTAAAAATTTGATGTAATTAATTATTTTCTAGAAAAAAAAAAGAGAAGACGTGCATTTTAGATATGGTAGCAAAACAATTATTAGCCAGTTTTGTATGTTGTCATAAATGAATAATTTAGATTTTATTTTAAAAAATAACTTATTTCATGTTTTAATGCTGAATAATTTAGATTTTAGACTTTATTAGAAAAAAAATATTTCTTGTTTTAATGGCATTATTGTAGTAACTAAACTTTGTAGGGTTATTTTGGTATTTCAACTTTTAACTATTTTTGTTCCCACTTTTAATAAGATATATAATATATAATATATATACTAGTCCTCGGAACGTGCATTGCACGTTTGTCCCCTAATTGACATTAGAAAAGTTAATTTATATAAGTAAATATATCATTGTAGAGCTTACATATATTCATCGCTAAGTTCAAAGCTAAGTCCTTTTGTATGTAAGTTTGACATAAGAATATAACTATTCACAAAATATAGCATGAAAATCTTATGTGAGATGTTGGAGGTTTGATATTTTTAAAGCTGCATGAGGAAAAATCTTTCATTATATCAGAGGAATTAACAGATTTAAATTACTAAATGTAAGTTTTAATAATCAAAAAATAAATTGGCTATAAAAAAGATACGTATAAAGAAAAATATTACAAAATGTCTAGGTGGTGTAATGATGTTTGGATAATCAAGACACAACTTCCAATGCAAGTGTCTACGATTGTACAATAGTAAAGTAACCCAACCAATGGTTGGGGTCGAGTCCCAAGGGAGTGGCCTTGAGAATTAATAGAAAAATAAAATTAAGTTCTAATTAGTCATAGCTAAAAACATTATCGAATATAAACATGTTAAATCTAAGGGGTGACGCAAGCGTCAATTATCAATGGGGGTTTGTGAAAAGGAAGCAAAAACAATAAAAATGCAAAGAGTACTAATCAAGGAGAGAGAGTTCTTGGGATGTGATAGGAATACGGGATAGACTAAACTATTGGATACATGTGTTTGATGATAAATCTGCTGAATATTTATGACTAGGCTAGACTATAGTGTGGATAAATTCTCTCTCGAGCAACTTACCTCGAATCAACTTGGTTCTCTCGAACACCGAGTTGCCACATGAAGAACAACTTCCGCCTTAGCCTGCTCACTCTCTCGAGCTGAGTGTGTGGGAGAAGGACTAGGGTTCACTCTCTCGAGTTGAACCTCATGTTGACCCAATCCCACCATCCATCAATTTAGTAGTCTTAGTTTTATGACCTCTCTCTCAAGCATGCCGAAAACACAAAGGTGAAATCTTATTTGCAACTACAATTTCATTAAGTTCCACCACAACTACTAAACAAAATTACATTTACACAACAAGTAAACCATCAACAAGCAAGACCCAAAAGATAATCTAACCCATATTCACAAAATCACACCCCAAGAATTGGGGTTTTATCTAGACATGTAAAAGAGATAGAAATTTATACCAATATGAGTTTGCATTTAAATGGGTATGAAGATTTAAGTCTCAAAACAAGCAAAGAGTGAAGAATCCATAAGACCCAAGTCCAAATTCTTGGAGTTGAAACCGTTTGAATCTTCAAGATCTTCAAAACCCTCTCCAAACATAGAACTTAAAATTCTATGTTAAAAATTTCTGTAGTAAAAATGTGATATTAAGCTACAACTCTCATTGAGTATTTATAGTTTTCAAAAATCTGTGCTGCAGCGGATCATTCGGCGTCGTTAGTCGAGATCGTCGATCAACTTGGCGATCCGTCCTTTGGTAGGTTTCATCACCGTCTTGCTCTATCCTTCAGCATCGTCGTGTTTTGGATCTTTGGGCGACATAGTACTGCTTCGGGGAACTGCTTGGCGACACGCCGACTGCTCCTTTTCACCGCCGATTTGATCCTTTCTTTCAGGGCTTAGCACACTGGAACAAAAGGCAAGGATAAGACCTTTTGGCGACTCGCCGAATGGATTCGGCGATTTTCATATCTTCATTTCTTCGTTGTTTCAGCTGCCTTTGTTCCTGTTTTGCTAAGTAGTGTCCATGCTTTCCCTCAAACTCCAAATACCTGAAACTTAAGGGTTTTCATCAGATATTGAGATAAAATATGCATTTGAGGGCACTAACTCTATCAAAATATAGACTTAAATGAGTCTAATTTGTGGACTCATCAACACCCCCAACCTAAACTTTTGCTTGTCCTGAAGCAAACTCAAGTTCAGCTGTTCAAAAAGGGTATCTCGAACAGTGCTACACAAGACTCAATCATGAATGCACACAACAAGACTCAATTTACTTATGCAAAGATCAAATGTGCACTTAAAGATTCCAGTTGTGACTCACCAATATCAAAGAATCTCATGCTCACAATACTTGCTTCAAATGCAAGTTCAAGCTCAACCAAAGTGTTCAAATGCCCTCCCACACGATTTAATCACTTAAAGTTGCGGAATCAAATGCAACGCTCGCACTCACAAAGAAGAACACAATGCATAATTTCACCCATAGGTTTGCCTGTATTTTCCAATCAACACTTGCTTCAGCTCACTCAAGATCAAGAAGGTCTTTTCAAAGCTTGTAATGGGGCTGAATGCAAAAGTATGGTCATTTAGGCTCAGTGACTTTCATCCTCATGAACTGTGGTACCCACAACAATTCCTTTCCTCTTCTTTCATCATTTTCTTTAGTGTTCATAAGTTATCCTATTATTCACTTTCCATGAATTGTTTGGAAACCCCATTTCTTTTGTACTTTATTCCACAACTTTCTTTTTCTTTTTCTTTTCTCTCTTTTTTTTTTCTATGGAGGGGTTCCATTTTTCTCAAAACCATGGGTAATAGGAGACTTCCTTGCACTTCTTGACTTGCCCTTATCTTTTCACCACACCCCCAACTTAGGCTTTTGGCCTAAGTTGACTATTCAACTAACCACAACTTCATGAGGATTATGAGTGATGGATAAAGAAAGGTGTCATTGTTTCAAGTTTCTGCCAAAGAAAGGGAAAGCTCAAGGGGTGTTCAAAAGCGGTTCACACACTCACAAGGTAGGTCACAAAAGAGGTATATGTCAAATTGAACCACACTCTTAGAAGTTGATATCAAGAGATAACATCACTTAGTTGACCGGATCAACTGGGCAAATTCTAGGATCCATCATGCATAGTTCACAGGTAAAGTCATCACACTAGGCATTGACACTATATGTCAAAGAAGACTCCACACTTTCTCTAGTGTGCAATGATCATCACAAGAGACTCAATTCGATACTAGACTAGTAATAACGAGATGCAAAGAGTTCACATACTATCTATGCAACTTCATTTGGCCTCATCATAGTCGCACATTCATGTTCGTTCGATTGAGAATACTATTTAAGTCATCGGTATTGATCGGAACTTAGACTCAAATTTTGCAAAAGAACAGCCACATTCAACACATGACAGGTGGCAAAAAATTTTGGACGGGTCAAAATCATTTTGCAATTTAAAACACGGAGCCACAAGCTCAAACTTTCCACGAAAGTAGTATTTAACATAATTTAAGCACAAAGCCCATATATAAACAAAGGTGGGTCTCACCCTACCACAAATAAAAGCATTTGTCCTCAAATGCAAATGAAAGTATCCAAAAGTAAAAGTAAGTAAAATAGAGAGAGAGGTAAAGAAAGGTCCTGTCTACATAGTCCTCCATCTGTTGGGGCGTCAGTACCCGGTGTATCACTCTGGAGTTGGGCATCAGGACCCTGAGTCACCTCAGAAGTACTATCTCTGCAATGATCAGCAAAAGGTGTGCCTGCCATGGAGGCCTGCACTGCGGCATCTATCAAAATCTCCTCAGTCACATCAATGTCTTCAAGGTCTCTCTCAGCCTCCCTAAGGGCAGGCAGATCTCTGTATATGCTCGCCTCCTGCATCTCTATCTGCTCCTCGTCGGTTTCAGCATCTGACTCATCAACTACAGCTTCCTCCCTGTGTATATCTCTGGTGGTATTCAGAGAAATCCCTGAAGTCTTAGGGGCATCTACGTTATCTGTAATCTGAATCAATGAAGTGAAGTCGGTAGACTTCAAATAGTCTACGTCCTTTCTCAGGTTTGCTACCTCGGCTTTGAAAAGCCCTCCCCCTGCCTGCTATCAAAGGTTGTGACCCTAGCGGTCAGATCATCAATAGAAGCACGTAGGGGCATCAATGCAGCTAATATAGCAGCCTCAATCATGCAGAGGGCGTCTCTCTCCAGTCTAGTAGCTCTCATGTAAGCTGACTGAGCAATGTGCCCCATCTTCAGGATCATCGCCCGAGTAATCCTGTGTTATTGGGAGGAAGTGGACGTGCCTGGAGCATGTGAAGCAGAAGTAGAGGCAGAAGTACCTGAAGGCCCAGGTGTCGAAGTAGGTAAAGGTGTCTCTGCATGTAACGAGCCAACATCCACCTATGGGGAGGTGTCTACCGAAGCTGCCCTCCTCCTGTCAGCCTCCTCTCTGGTGCACTCGGCCTCAATGCGCCGGATGTTAGTGGAGGAGGATGGGGTAACATCAAAATCTCTGGTAGTGTCCCAGGGCACTCCAGTACGCCGGCAAAGCTCCGTGATTAGAACTGGGAATGGCTAGGAGAACTATCTCTATTTGGCCCTCATGGCTATCTCCTGTTCAATTATGAGTCCCAAGTTAAGCTGCCTCTTTCCTAATATAGACCCTAGACAAGCTGCCTTTGCATGCTGGAAGATAGATTCGTTCTGTGAAGACATGATGGAACTGCTGATGAATCCAAACCAATACCAGGCAGCTACTTTCAGATCCTTATTCTCGATCTGTACTCCTGCATCCATCCACCTCGAAATGACGTCATAGAGAAGTGGTGCAAGCCAACCCTTCAAGTCATCTAGGGATTGGGCTGTCACCAGGCCCTCATAATCATGCTTGAATTTTGTAGCTATCTCAAGAACAACATTTATGATATCGTTGCAGCACCTGACTTCCACACCTCGTACCATGATCAATTTAGCCGGTCTAAACTCACCAGCCTTCTTCTTACTCTTTGGCACCAAAATAGCATATGCATCGTAGAATTCCTGGACCTATGAAGGAACATAGGGGCCACGGGGCCTGGTGAAGATCTAAAACCTGTACCAATTTAGTGTTTCCTGCACACTGGAGTATCTACCCTCTAGTCCTTCCGTAGATAACGATTTCTCTTTGTGGAAGGTTCAAAAACCATCACCTTTCAATCTATTCAGAAGTCTGGAGGAGGAACCATTGGTGGAACAGGGTTCACAGGAGGTGTTTGGGCCGGCACGGAGTCTGTTGTCGGATGAGTAGTACCTGAGGGAATTTTGGTGGGTGTGGATTGAGATCTAGCCCAGAGCTCATCCTTTCGGTTAATCAGAGGCTGCTCATCTTCTGGTTCAGAAAAATTAGCCTGGGTTTCAATAGCTACTCCTTTCCTAGCTATGTGCTTCTTTCTTTTGCCTTTGTCTCTCGATGGGAGTTCTTGCCTTCTCTTCTCTGGGAGATTTGATCCCCATTCATTTATATTTATGCCCTGTGATTTTGTCTTGGGTGGAATGATTATATTTATACGTACCATATCTGCAAAAGATCGGGAGAAATTAGGAGAGAATCAAACACAAGCAAAGAAAATCTATTGCAAACAGTCTTACCGATCCAGTCAGCGAGTCGCCGAACCTCTTTGGCGAGCTAGATCGGGCTCGCCGAAGGGATTGACTTAAAATTAAGGCAAGTCAGTGATGGTAAGGCCCTTTCGGTGAATCGCTGATTACTTTCGGTGAGCAAGGATTTGTCTGCCGAAAGTTACAATGCAACAAGAGTTTCAGGGGTGTAGACAAAGGGAGATTAATCAGACTTTCGGTGTATTGCCAAGTGCTTTTGGCAACCTCAAGCTTTCACGCCAAAAGTCACAGACTCCACAACACATATAGCATGAGATTGAAGGTGATATAGGGTCATTAGGTGAACCGGCGAGTGGTTCGGCGAGCTCGACCCAGCTCGCCAAAAGCCCAACGTGCCTATTTCCAACCTACCTTCTCGAATTCAACCCCGCAATCCCTGAAAACAAAATCAAAGCATGCACTAATGGAATTCAATTAAGACCCGTAATACCCATCACCCCGGAATACTCATATTTTTCCCGTTTTTGCCAAATTTGGCCATTTGACTATATTTGCTCTTTAGAATGGTGTCACCCACTCTATCATTGAGCAATTCACATCAATTAGCCCAAACACGGGCTATTCAGACTTTACCCAATCAATCCAAACAACATGCAAGCACAACCCAACAAAATTTCATTCATTTAAAAGCACAAATACACAGGCATTTGACGATCAAAACAAAATGGGTGAGATTTTCAAATTGAAATCGGCATGGAACAAATCTAATCCTATCAAAGAGGCCCAACACACGACAATACGATATGACCATTGCAAATGAGTAAAAAAATTTCGAAAGTAAACTTAGGATTCGGAAACCAACCTTATATGCCGATTGAAATAGGATTGAAATGCTAGGCGGCAAAGAAATCCTAGTTCCAAGCACCAATCAACAAATAATATACTAGTGGAAAGAAAAAATATTGAAAATAGTACCTTGGTGTGAGTTTCTGAAGTTTAAAAGCGAGTGAGAGTGAGGAAGTTCAAATTCTGAGACCTTTGGCCATTATAAACCTTTCAGTTCGCGTCCATTCGGCGATTTTAGTCTCACTCGCCGATACACTCGGTGACACACTGAGCGGTCACTTGGCTCACCAAATTTTACAGGACCTTCAGCGAAATTGAGGGTCCAAACGGCGGTCTTAATCGTGGTCGCCGGCCTAGTCGGCAGCATACCGAACTTTTTCTTAAGCTCGCTGAGTTTTACAGGCTCTGAATTAAACTTGTGTTGAGCCAAACATCGGGTCAATTCGGGCACGCCGACCTCTTCAATGATATGCATTATGACCATTTTACTCGCCACTTTGCACTTTCCAAACACTTTCCGCATTTAAACCTGCACAACCAACACACCATTATTTCCAAAAGAAAACTAAAGTATTTAAAGGGTTTTGGGTTGCCTCCAAATAGTGCCTTAGTTAACGTCGTGGCACGACGCAAGTCACCATTCATGCTTCATTGTTGGGGTTAGCCATATTATCACTAGGCAACCCCTTATTTTTCTGCGAGTGGAGATGAGGCAACGCATGAACCGTAAGGTTTTCGAGCAGCTGGACAACTCTAGTATAAGACCAAATCATTCGCTTCATCCCTTCAATGTTTTCTTTCAATTCATCCAGCTCTCTATCTTGCTCAGTCACTTTGTGGAGAATAGTTGAGAGCATTCCCTCAATGCGTTTAACCTCATTGTTCTTGGGACTTCTTCGCTCATGAGGAGGGAAATATTTATCCTTCCTCTTGCACTGAAATTTGATATTCACCATCTTTTTGGCCAACTCATCCATCTGAGTCATCAGTGTGGCCAACATGAAGTCACTTTCTACTTCTTGGTGCATTTCAGCCATTTGATTAAGTAGTTGGGCTGCTATCACATATGGTTGTTTCGCAATGCCTCCCGGGATGAGTTGGTCGACCAACCTCTTTTTTTCGGGACCAAGACTTCTGTAGAAACAGTCAAGGAGGGTTATGTCGGGAATGTCATGAGTTGGGCATTGAGTGATCAGTTCATTAAACCTTGCCCATGACTTGTGGATCCGTTCACCTTCCAATTGCTTGAAGGAGAGGATATGATCCCGGAACATCATTACCTCTAATGGAGGAAACTACATTAGCTCTCGAGTACTGCTCGCCATGCTCACTTCCTCTATTTGGATACAAACAAACCAACAAAACAAAACTAAAAATTAAGTTAGTAAACTACGATTACCAAAAGCAAAGTTCGTCTTAACCAAAAGTTTTCATGTAACACCACTCCCCAGCAGCAGCTCCATTTTGATGTCTGCGTAATCAAGGCACAACTTCCAATGCAGGTGTCTACGATCGTACAATGGTAAAGTAACCCAACCAAGGGTTGGGGTCGAGTCCCAAGGGAGTGGGCATGACAATTAATAGAAAAATAAAATTAAGTTCTAATTAGTCATAGCTAAAAACATTATTGAATATAAACATGTTAAATCTAAGGGGTGATGCAAGCGTTAATTATCAATGGTGGTTTGTGACAAGTAAGCAAAAACAGCAAAAATGCAAAAAGAATTAATCAAGGAGAGAGAATTCTTGGGATGTGATAGGAATACGGGATAGACTAAACTTTTGGGTACATGCTTTTGATAATAAATATGTTGAATATTTGTGACTAGGCTAGACTATAGTGTGGATAAATTCTCTCTCGAGCAACTTACGCCGAATCAACTCGGTTTCTCTCGAACACCTAGTTGCCGCATGAAGAACAGCCTCCACCTTAGCCCACTTACTTTCTCGAGCTGAGTGTGTGGGAGAAGAACTAGGGTTCACTCTCTCGAGCTCAACCTCATGTCGACCCAATCCCACCGGACATAAATTTAGTAGTCTTAGTTTTATGACCTCTCTCTCTCGAGCAAGCCGAAAACACAAAGGTGAAATCTTATTTGCAACTACAATTTCATTAAGTTCCACCACAACTACTAAACGAAATCACATTTACACAACAAGGAAACCATCAACAAGCAAGACCCAATAGATAATATAACCCATATTCACAAAATCACACCCCTAGAATTGGGGTTTTAGCTAGACATGTAAAAGAGATAGAAATTTATACCAATATGAGTTTACATTCAAATGGGTATGAAGATTTAAGTCTCAAAACAAGCAAAGAGTGAAGAATCCATAATACCTAAGTCCAAATTCTTTGAGTTGAAACCTTTTGAATCTTCAAGTTCTTCAAAACACTCTCCAAACTTAGAACTCAAAATTCTATGTTAAAAATTTCTATATTAAAAATCTGATATTAAGCTAGAACTCTCAACGAGTATTTATAGTTTTCAAAAATTTGTGCTGCAGCGGATCATTCAGCATCGTTAGTCGAGATCGCCAATCAACTCTGTGATCCGCCCTTTGGTAGGTTTCATCGCCGTCTTACTCTATCCTTCAACATCGTCGTATTTTGGATCATTGGGGGACATAGTACTACTTCGCGGAACTACTCGGCAACACGCCAACTACTTCTTTTCACCGCCGATTTGATCCTTTCTTTCAGGGCTCAGCACACTGGAACAAAAGGCGAGGATAAGACCTTTTGGCGACTCACCGAAGGGATTCGGCGATTCTCAGATCTTTATTTCTTCATTCTTTCAGCTGCCTTTGTTCCTTTTTTGCTAAGTTGTGTCCATGCTTTCCCTCAAACTCCAAATACCTGAAACTTAAGGGTTTTCATAAGATATTGAGATAAAATATGCATTTGAGGACACTAACTCTATCAAAATATAGCCCTAAATGAGTCCAATTTGTGGACTCATCATGTAATATTAAATTTATAGAAAATACTACAAGTTCAAACGGAAAAGAAAGAAAAGTAAATAAAGACATGACATCCATAATAAAAGACATCGCATTAATATATATATATATTGTCATATTAATTGAATTACATTTTGTTAGAAGTCGACTTGCTATAGACAAAATGTTTCATATGTATTAAAAACTCAAATCATAAAAAAAGAATAGCAAAGAAAGCATGATTATGTTAAAAATACAGATACATTATATTTCTTGAACTATATATTAAAGGATCTGTATATAAAAAATTGAATATGAATTCTAATACAACAAAATTCAATGTAACATTTGCACTAATTTTTACATTACATTATTTTTTATTTTATTTTTACTTGTGCATTAATTTTGGTACCTCTCTGCAATAGTTAAGTACATGGATTTTTTAAACATTTGAGATTACATATAAAAAGGAAAAAGTACAAACATGTTGTTTTAAAAAGATAAATGATTATCAAACAACGAAAAATACATAGCTATAAATCTTTATCAAAGATTTACTCTTTTTCAGGTCTAGTTGTGAAAATATTTTGCTGGATTAACATGCTTACCCTCAAAATAATTAATTATAAATATAAATTGGGATTACCTTGATTATATTTATATCCTAAAGACCTTATATCAATCTTAGATCTAGCCTAATCGGCGCTTGCAAAACACTCAATGTTTGTATGTCCATTGTTGCTAATATTATGCCAAGTCCAGGGGCTCCTTTCAAGTAACATAATATTTGTTTCAAAGCTGCCCAATGTTTAACGGTAGGTATGGACATGATTTGACTAACAAAACTTACTGCAAAAGCAATACCCGGACGAGTTATGGTGAGATAGTTTAATTTTCTAACTAATCTCATGTATCTCTAGATTATCGAAGGGATCACCATCATGTTTTGTTAGTTGTATATAGGGAACCATTGGAGTACTACAAGGCTTGGCTGCCGACTTTTCAGTTTCCTCAAGAAGTTCTAGGATATACTTCCTTTGAGATAGAAATATTCCCTTCTTTCTCCTACTTACTTCTATTCCCAAGAAGTATTTCAAATATCCAAAATCTTTCGTATGAAACATAAAAAATCAAGAATTATTTGAGAGAAGATATTCCTGCATAATCACTCTAGTGATAACAATGTCATCAACATATACAACAAGAAGAATAATGCCAACTATTGATTGTCTATAGAAAATCGAATGATCACATTTGCTCTTTGTAAGCACAAACTTCTGAACTACCTCACTAAATTTCCCAAACCAAAAACATGGACTTTGTTTCATCCTAAGGCAGCCTGCCTTGGTTCTATCATGTCCAGGAGGCGCATCGATCTGGGGCTTTTGATTTCACAAGAGATGGCCATGAGGGCCAAGCATAAGCTAACTTCTTTGCCATTCCCAGCCTTGATCACGGAGTTGTGCCAGCGTGTTGGAGTACCTCGGGACACTACGAGGGTTATTGAGGTCACCCCGTCTTCCTCCATTGACATCCGGTGTATTGAGGCCAAGTTCACACGAGAGGAGGTTGACAGGAGGAGAGAAGCTCCGTCAGATACTTCTTTGAAAGTTGATGTTGACTCGTTACCATCAGAGGCACCTTCGCCTACTTCGGTCTCTGAGCCTTCATGTACATCCACTCCTTCCTCTTCTTCACAAGTCCCAGGTGCTTCTTCCTCCTCCCAGCCTTCCAGGATTACTCAGGCCATGATCCTGAAGATGGGACAGCTGGCCTATTCAGCGGATGTAAGAGCGACTCGATTGAAGATATCCATTCCAGGGATGATCAATAGTGCTATCTTGGCTGCACTGACCACCCTTAGGGCCTCTGTTGATGATCTGGCTACTAGAGTCACTGCTTGTGAGAGCAGACAGGGGGAGACTTCTGAGGTTTTGGCTTTGAACGCCGAAGTGGCAGATTTGAGGAAGGACGTAGACTATTAGAAGTCTACTGACTTCACCTCATTGATGCCGGGTGCAGATGACGAGGATGCTCCTGAGACCTAGGGGATTTCTCCGGCTACCACTAGAGATATATAGAGGGGTGACACAACATATGAGGAATCGGATGCAGAGACCGACGAGGAGCTGATAGTAGTACATGAGGAGGAGATGATGGACAGCCGAGAGCAGGGCATATTTAGAGATTTTTCAGATCTTGTGGGGACGATTGTGCAGCCGGTGATCCAGACATCGCCGACTGAGACGTCCACAACAGTCCCTAGTGTATTGCTATTCCCTTTGAGGTGACTCCAGGCACTGATGCCCAACTTCATACTGCTACACCAGGCAGTGAGGTCCCGACATATGGAGAGACTGCATAGACAAGACTTTTCTTTACCTCCCTCTCTGTCTTACTTACCTTAACTTTTGTATACTTTTATTCGCCTTTGAGGAAAAATGATTTTTGTTTGTGGTGGGGTAAGGCCCACCTTTGTGCATATTTATTTTGATTATAATTTTGTGTTGTGAGCTATTATTGTGTTATTACACTGCTTTCTGTGGATGTTTGAGCTTGTGGCTCCTTTTATTTTAAATTGCAAAATGATTTTGACCCGTCCAAAATTTTTTGCCACCTCTCATATGTTGAATGTGGCTGTTCTTTTGCAAAATTTAGGTCTCGGTTCCGATCAATACCAATGACTTGAATAGTGCTCTCAATCGAACGAACATGAATATGTGGCTACGATGAGGCCAAATGAAGGTGCATAGACAATATGTGAACTCTTTGCATCTCGTTATAACTAGCCTAGTATAGAATTAAGTCTCTTGTGATGATCATTGCAAACTAGGGAATGTGTGGAGTCTTGTTTGACTTATAGTGTCAATGCCTAGTGTAATGAGCTTACTTGTGAACTATGCATGATGGATCCTAGAATTTGCCCCATTGATCCGGTCAGCTAAGTGATGCTATCTCTTGATATCAACTTCTAAGAGTGTGGTTCAATTTGACATATACCTCTTTTGTGACCTACCTTGTGAGTGTGTGAACCGCTTTTGAACACCCCTTGAGCTTTCCCTTTCTTTGGAAGAAACTTGATGAAAACAATGACCTTT
The DNA here is from genome assembly GCA_036250505.1 of Solanum acaule. Lineage (NCBI taxonomy): Eukaryota > Viridiplantae > Streptophyta > Magnoliopsida > Solanales > Solanaceae > Solanum > Solanum acaule. The sequence continues at coordinate 33,351 of JAJOOR010005383.1, read as the reverse complement.
CTTTATCCATCACCCATGATCCTCATGAAGTTGTGGTTAGTTGAATAGCCAACTTAGGCCAAAAGCCTAAGTTGGGGGTGTGGTGAAAAGATAAGGGCAAGTCAAGATGTGCAAGGAAAGTCTCCTTTAACCCATGGTGTTGAGAAAAATGGGACCCCTCCATATATATATATATATATATATATATATATAAAAGAGCGAGAAGAAAGAAAAAGAAAAAGAATGAAAAAGAAAGTTGTGGAATAAAGTACAAAAGAAATGGGGTTTCCAAACAATCCATGGAGGGTGAATAATAGGATGACTTATGAGCACTAAAGAAAATGATGAAGGAAAAGTAAAGGAAGTGTTGTGAGCACCACATTTAATGAGGATGAAAGTTACTGAGCCTAAATGACCATACCTTTGCACTCAGCCCCATTACAAGCCTTGAAAAGACCTTTTTGATCTTGAGTGAGCTGAAACAAATGTTGATCGAAAAATATGGGTAAACCTATGGGTGAAAGTATGCATCGTGCTCATCTTTGTGAGTGTAAGCGTTGCATTTGATTTCAAAGCTTTAAATTGTAAACCATTCTGTGTGAATATGGAATCATTCCTTGTGTGAGGGAATTTGAACACTTTGGTTGAGTTTCTACTTGCATTTGAAGCAAGTATTGTGAGCATGAGATTCTTTGATATTGGTGAGTCACAACTTGAATCTTTGAGTGCACATTTGATCTTTGCATAAGTAAATTGAGTCTTGTTGTGTGCATTCATGATTGAGTCTTGTGTAGCACTGTTCGAGATACCCTTTTTGAGCGACTGAACTTGAGTTTGCTTGAGGACAAGAAAAATTTTAAGTTGGGGGTGTTGATGAGTCCACAAATTGGACTGATTTAGGGCAATATTTGGATAGAATTAGTGTCCTCAAATGCATATTTTATCTCAATATCTGATGAATACCCTTAAGTTTCAGGTATTCGGAGTTTGACGGAAATAATGGACACTACTTAGCAAAAAAAGGAACGAAGGCAGCTGAAAGAACAAAGAAATGAAGATCAGAATATCACCGAACCCATTCGGAGAGTTGCTGAAAGGTCTTATCCACGCCTTTTGTTCCAGTGTGCTAAGCCCTGAAGGAAAGGATCAAATCGGCGGTGAAAAGAAGCAGTCGGTGTATCACCGAGCAGTTCCACGAAGCATTATTATGTCACCCAATAATCCAAAACACGACGATGCTGAAGGATAGAGCAAGACGAAGATGAAACCTACCAAAGGGTGGATCGCCGAGTTGATCGACGATCTCTACTAACTTCGCCAAGTAATCATTCCAGTACATTTTTTGAAAACTATAAATACTAGTTGAAGTTTTGTGGCTTAGAAGCAGAGTAAAAATTATTATTATCAAATGTTATTATTCTGTTTTAATATCAGACTTAGAATATTCTCTCTAAGCTTGGAGAGGGTTTTGAAGAAATTGAAGATTCAAAGGGTTTCAACTCCAAGATTTTGGACTTGGGTCTTGTGGATTCTTCACTTTTGACTTGTTTTAAGACTTAATCTTGCATACCCATTGATGGAAACGGAGATTGGTATATATTTTTACCTCTTTTACATGTGTAGCTAAAACCCCAATTCTTGGGGTGTGATTTTGTAAATATGGGTTAGATTAATTGTTGGGTCTTGCTTGCTGATAGTTTATTTGTTGTTTAGATGTGATTTCGTTTAGTAGTTGTGTTGGAACTTAATGAAATTGTAGTTGGAAATACAATTTCACCTTTGTGTTTTTGGCTTGCTCAAGAGAGAGGTCGTAAAACTAAGACTACTAAATTGATTGCCGGTGGGAGTGGGTCGACTTGAAGTTCAGCTCGAGAGAGTGAACCCTAGTCCTTCTCCCACACACTCAGCTCGAGAGAGTGAGTGGGCTAATGCGGAGGATGTTCTTCATGTGGCAAGTGGGTGTCCGAGAGGAACCCGTTTGATTTAGGGTAAGTTGCTCGAGAGAGAATTTACCCCCACTATAGTCTAGCCTAGTCTCAAATATTCAATGGATTTACTATCAAAAGCATGTACCCAATAGTCTAGTCTAACCCGTATTCTTATAACATCCCAAGAATCCATTCTCCGCATTTGTATCTCTTTTTATTTTTGTTGATTTTTCTCTTTACTTGCTAACAAACCCTCCCCCCCTCCCAATTGATAATTGACACTCGTGTCAAACCCTTTAATTTGTCATGTCTTCATTCGATAAACTCTTTAGCTACGATTAGTTTTAGCATTTTCGCGCTTAACCACTAATTTTTAGGAGCCACTCCTTTGGGACTCAACCCCAACCCTTGGTTGGGTTACTTTAATATTGTACGATCGTAGACACTTGCATTGGAAGTTGTGTCTTGATTATGCAAATATCACTTAGCATGTGTAATTCATGAACAAAAAGAACTACATAACTAGGGTTCTGGATTTATGAAAGAATCTACGCAAAATAATACTAAAATCATCATAATCTTATTTGGATCAGTCTAACAGCTAAAACCCAACAATTTCTAACATTCAAGAAACCCTAGGTCTAGATAATATTAAGGGAATCAAGAATCTGACTGAATTTTAGGGACCTAATGGGTGAAAGGAAACCACTAGTGAAATCCCACATACCTCATGACGAATTCCACGGAGAAATCTTTCGATTTCAGGGCTGAAACTGATGAAAACCTGATGCGTTCTTAGACTAAGGCTTGGTCGACTCTTTCTCCTTCTTTTCGTTCAACTTCAATGAATTTTGGAGAATGAGTTGACTAGGGTAAGTTCTAATTAGTTTAATAGGCTAAAACTGACAAATACCACATAGTTTAGTGGTTAAACGACATAGTTTAGGGGTCCAATACATAGGGAAAAGACCAAATGACCCCTGACTTAAAAGTTGTTGGGGTCACCGACGTACCGTGGATGAACGGACGATCCGTTCTAGTCGGCCTTCGATCGATACTGGGAGCTGAATTTTGGGGGTCTGACCTACGGTCCTGGACCACGGACCATGGTCTGACCTATGGTCAGTAGGTCCTGGCGTGGGTCTACCCTTAGCTGATTTGCCTGGGCCTTTTCTAGGAGGGGCTGCTGGTGGTAAACCACGGACCACCACGACGGACTATGAGTCACCCTATGGTTCGTGGGTGGTGCTAGTCGGTGGCACCTGCAACTTTTGAAATCTCTATTTTGGTAGTTCTAGCACACGGAGTGTTACATTATCTCCCCCTTGGGAACATTCATTCTCGAATGAAGAGTAAACTAGCTGGAGATGGAGGGAAAGAGCTACAAACCCTACCACTAAACACTGGAAACTGATTTCTGACTGAACTAAGTTCCAAGAACATGCAAATATGTTGAAAATGCAAGTACAAACTGAAGGAACATGATACTAAGACTGAAGCTACACAAGAATGACTGTAAAACTGGAGATGAACTATTACCTCAAGCTGGAATGGAATCGGAAGGAAAGAAGTGAGGATACTATCTTTACGGACTGATTCCTCCACAAAACCTTAACTGAAGTGACTTCTTTGTTTCTCGACCTTCGAACCTGACGATCAAGGATTTCAACCGGTACATCCTCATAAGTGAGACTATCCTTCACAGCCACACTTTCTAATAGTACAATAGATGTTGGATCACCCATACACTTCTTCAGAAATGAAATGTGAAAGACCGGATTCACTGCTGCTAGTTCGGCTGGTAACTCTAACTCATAAGCCACTTTACCAACTCTTTTCAAGATCTTGTAAGGGACTACATATCTAGGACTGAGCTTCCCTTTCTTTCCAAATCTCATCACCCCCTTCATAGGTGACACTTTCAGGAACACCCAATCATCAACTTGGAACTCTAAGTCCCTTCTTCTTACATCTGCATAGGATTTCTAACGACTCTGGGCTGTCTTAAGTCTATCTCTAATGAGATGAGCTTTTTCCATGGCATCATGAATCAAATTTGGCCCTATCAAGGCAGCTTCACCTACTTCAAACTAACCAACTGGAGATTTACATCTACGCCCATACAATGCCTCATAAGGGGCGATCTGAATACTGGAATGGTAGCTATTATTGTAGGCGAACTCTATAAGAGGAAGGTGATCATCCCAACTACCCTTGAAATCGATCACACACGCTCTCATATGTCCTTTAAGGTCTGAATGGTACGCTCTGCCTGACTATCCGTATGTAGATGAAATGTTGTCCTAAGATTAACCGGAGTACCAAGACCTTTCTGAAATGACTTCCAGAAATGAGAGGTAAAATGAGGACCTCTATCTGAAATGATAGACAAAAGAACCCCATGCAACCTGACTATCTCATTAATGTAAAGCTTGGCGTAGTCCTCCGCCGAATCTATAGTCTTAACAGCCAAAAAGTGCGCAGACTTAGTAATTCTGTCAACTATCACCCAAATAGAGTCATGTTGTCTACGACTACGAAGTAAACCTGTAATGAAGTGCATGTTGATCACTTCCCACTTCCAAGTCATACCTCCTGGTTTCTGATGTTCTACCTTCACTTGTTGACAATTAGGGCACTTAGCCACAAAATCCGCTATATCCCTTTTCATACCATTCCACAAAAAGACTTCCCGCAGATCGCGGTACATCATAGTGGCTCCTGAACGAATAGAATACCTGGAGTTATGGGTTTCTGCAAGAATCTATTGTCGCAACTCACCCACCTTAGGAACACATAATTGACCTTTCTAGAGAAGCACACCATTCCCCCTTGGAGAAAACCTCAACTCTCTGTTGATGGACTGCACCCTTTAGTTGAAGCAATATAGGATCACTATCTTGTATTTGCTTAACCTCCGCTACCATTGAAGATTCTAACCCATTCTAAACTGTTGCGCCATCATTTGATAGACTCATAAGGCGAACTCCCCAGCAAGCAAGCTTATGAACATCCTTTGCTAGTTCTTTTCTTTCTTCCTCAACATATGCTACACTACCCATAGATAGTCTACTAAGAGCATTTGCTACTACATTGGCCTTACCAGGACTATAATGCACACTCATATCATAATCCTTGAGGAACTCAAGCCATCTCCTCTAGCGAAGATTCAACTCTTTCTAGGTGAACAAATACTGGAGGCTCTTATGGTTTGTGAACACATCTACGTGAACACCATAAAAGTAATGTCTCCAAATCTTAAGTGCAAACACCATTGTTGCAAGCTCCAGGTCATGAGTCGGATAGTTCTTCTCATGTACCAAAAGTTGTCTAGAAGTATAAGCTATAACCTTACCTCGCTGCATCAGTACACAACCTGGGCCCACTCTGGATGCATCACAGTAGATCATATAACCGTCTGAATCCTCTAGTAGAGTCAAAATATGAGTTGTAGTCAACCTAGTTTTCAGTTCTGCGAAGTTTTTCTCACAATCATTTGACCACTGGAACTTAACCTTTTTCTTTATCAACTTAGTCAATAGAGAAGCTATGGATGAAAATCCTTCCACGAACCTTCTGTAGTAGCCAGTCAAACCCAAGAAACTTCTGATATCTGTAGGAGAAGTAGGTCTGAGCCATTGTTTCACTACTTCTATTTTCTGAGAATCCACTTGGATACCTTCGCTTGACAAAATATGCCCAAGAAAAGCAACAGACTGCAACCAAAACTCACACTTACTAAACTTAACAAATAACTGGCGATCTTTGAGAGTTTGCAGGAGCACACTCAAATGAGTCGCATGTTCTTCCTCATTCCTAGAGTTAATGAGGATATCATCAATAAAGAGGATAACAAATAAGTCCAAATAATGCTTGAACACTCTGTTTATCAAATCCATGAAAGCTGCAGGAGCATCGGTTAGTCCAAATGACATAACTACAAATTCATAATGACCATACCGAGTTTTGAAGGCTATTTTTGGAATATCACTATCTCTGACTCTTAGCAGATGATAACCGGATCTGAGATCTATCTTCGAGAAATGAAGCACCCTGAAGTTGGTCAAACAAGTCATCAATCCTGGGGATAGGATATTTATTCTTGATTGTGACCTTGTTCAACTATTTATAATCACTGCACATTCTGAGAGAACGATCTTTCTTCTTCACAAACAACACTAGTGCACCCCATGGGGAAATACTGGGTGTGATGAAGGCCTTATCTAGAAGATCTTTCAACTGCTCTTTCAATTCCTTAAGCTCGGCTGGAGCAATTCTGTAAGGAGGAATAGAAATAGGGTGGGTATTTGGAAGGAGATCAATTCCAAATTCGATTTCCCTTTTGGGAGGAACTTTGGGAAGATCTTTTGGAAACACTTCTGGAAACTCATTAACTACTGGAACTGACTCAAGAGTTGGGGTTTCAAAGATTGAATCCTTAACCTGAACTAGATGATAGAGACAACCGTTAGAGATCATCTTTATGGCCTTAAGGTAAGAAATGAATTGACCCACAAGCGCTAAGTTACTACCCTTCCATTCTAAGATTGGTTCGTCTGGACACTGAAAATGAATGATCCTAGTTCTACAATCGACTGAGGCATAACAGGAATATAACCAATCCATGCCTAGAATGACATCGAAGTCTACCATTTCTAACTCTACAAGATCTACTGAGGTGACTTTCTGGAAGATTGTGACAGGGCAATTTATGTATACCCGTCTAGCTATAACTAGGTCACCGACTGGAGTAGAGACTAAGAAGGTTTCCGAGAGAGTTTTTGGACTGACACTAAAGTTTACAACTATATAACGAGTAACAAAGGAAAGAGTAGCCCCTGGTTCTAACATAGCATAAACATCTAAGTTAAAGACTCGTAACGTACCATTGACTACATCAGGAGAATCTTCATGATCCTGGCGATCCTGAAGAGCATACAACCTATTTTGGTGTTGTCTGCCTCCTGTACCAGATGAGTTACCCTGCTGAGTCGGGTGACCTGTTGGTGCTGCTGAAGTTGTAGATTGAACCCTACCATTGTTACCTCATTGACCCTATTTAGTAGAAGGACAATCTTTCAACCTGTGACCAGACTGACCACACCCAAAACATCCTTCCTTTCTTGCAAGACACTCGCCCGAATGGTTCTTACCACACTTTGGACAAGTTGGGTAGGTTCTGGTGCCTGAAACACTCCCCTGAGACTTAGAGCTTGATGCCCTACCTTTCTGATCCTGTCAAAGCCTGGGAGATGGAACACTAGCTGGTGAAGGTACTGGAGCTCAAGACTTTGGCTGAAACTGCGAGCAATTTCCACCACCTGATTTTTGTTGAGAACACTCATAGTTGCCTGTTCTAGCCTTCTTATTATCCTTATCATGTTCCCTAAGCTTATCTCCCTCAACCTGATGAGAATGATTCATGAGCCTAGAGATGTTCATATTTTCTAGCAACATAGTATTCCTACACTCTGTTTTCACCAAATCGGATACCTCATACAAAAGCTTGTTCATTTGAGCCCTGGAATCGGCAACCATGTGAGGACCATACCTGGAGAGTTGGGTGAACTTGAGTCCGTACTCTTGGACTGTCATGTTACCCTGCCCCAAATTCATGAATTCCTGAGCTCTTGCCTCTCTCAACTCTCTTGGGAAGAATCTGTCCAGAAAAGCTTCACTGAAACACTCCCAAGTAATAGGAACTACATCCGTACCCCTATTTTCCTTCCACTGAGTGAACCAAATGTCAGCCACATCTTTAAGTTGGTAAGATGCCAACTCAACCCTATTATTCCCAGTTACCTAAAGTTGCTTTTGATTCCTCCATCTTTGAAGGCTCAAATCCGGTCTGATGGTTGTTCTCCACTAACCACAAGGATCACTCCAAAGATCTTCTTGACCTCATGTATGAAGTTTTGGGGATCCTCACCAATCTGCGATCCTAAGAACTCAGGCGGAGTCATCCTAAAAAAATCATGAACCTAGGCTACCACTGATCCACCACTAGCATTTGCAGGAACTGGAGCATGCTGGTTGTTTTGGTTAGTCACACTCTGAGCCAAAAGATAACTAGAGTTCCGAAACTCAGCATTCGAAACTTCATAAACTAGGATTGGAGGAGCTACATTAGCATTGCGTGCATTCAAATTCCTTCCGTAAGCTATATGAGGAGGCATGATCTAAAACGCATAACGTCTAGTTATAAATGAGAAAGTAGATCATATCCTGCGCACGATAAGAGTAACTAGAAAGTGAAATTTTCCTAAAACACTTCATAGCCTCCCTCTCATTAGATGTTGTGTACTTCACACCCATGAAAAGGACTCTACTTAGTGCGGCTTTTCAGACATCCTAGGACAGTTAAACCTAGTGCCCTGATACCAAATTTGTCACGCCCCGAAGCTTCCCCCAAGATGCAGACACGGGACCTAGAATCACGAGTGATCCCAAGCTAACCCTGCTGGCATATCATAAGCATACTAAATAAACTGAAGTAAAGAAAAAACTATGTGGAAGCTAAATCATAAGATAAAATGAAATGAAATGATGGGGAATACCCATATGCTATCTGAATATATGAAAACTGAGAGTTTAGCAACAACTGAAAAGTCAAACTAAAATACTAAAGTTGAAGCTAACTATGTCTGAAATAAGCCTCTAACTGACTAGAAGTGCTAGGATATGCCCCAGCTAAATTTAACAAAATTGAAACTGAAGACTAAAAGCAAAATAAACAAGTTTGTCGTCCTAGGAGAATGAGGATTCAACACTGATACTGCTGAGCTGAAGATCGGGAATCTAGTCCACTCGGTATTAAGCTACTCCCAATTGATTATGTAATTAACAATTTATGACTGAATTTATATAACATTGGATAGCTCAAAATACTGACATGCTAACTGAAAATGTAATATTAATGTGCTAATATTGAAACATTCAAATATGAGGCATGTATAACTGAGATAACTGACATAGAATGTGTATTTCATGAACTAAAAGAACTACATAGCTAGGGTTCTGAATTTATGAAAGAATCTACGCAAAACAATACTAAAATCATGATAATTTGATTTGGATCATTCTAACAGCTAAAACCCAACAATTTCTAACATTCAAGAAACCCTAGGTCTAGATAATATTAAGGGAATCAATAATTTGACTGAATTCTAGGGACCTAATGGGTGAAAAGAATCCACTAGTGAAAACCCACATACCTGGTGACGAATTCCACAGAGAAATATTTCGATTTCGGGGCTGTAAGTGATGAAAACCTTTTGCGTTCTTGGACTTGGGCTTGGTCGACTCTTTCTCTTTTTTTCATTCAACTTGGATGAATTTTTGAGAATGATTGACTATGGTAAGTTCTAATTAGTTTACTAGGCTTAAACTGACCAAAACCACGTAATTTAGGGGTTAATCAACGTAGTTTAGGGGTCCAACACATAGGAAAAAGACCAAACGACCCCTAACTTAAAAGTTGTCGGGGTCACCGACGGTCTATTCTGGTCGTCCGTCGATCGAACTGGGAGCTGAATTTTAGGGGTCTGACCTACAGCCCTGGACCACAGACCGTGGTCAGACCTACGGTCCGTAGGTCCTGGCATGGGTCTATCCTTATCTGATTTTCCTGGGCCTTTTCTGGGAGGGGCTGCAGGTGATGAACCACAAACCACCAGGACGGATTGTGGGTCACCCTACGGTCCATGGGTGGTATGCGTCGGTGGAATCTACAACTTCTGAAATCTGTATTTTAGTAGTTCTAGCATATGGGGTGTTACATAACTTGTCACGCCCACCCTTGACGTAACACGGGACCTAGGATCACGAGTGACCCCAAGCTAACCTTGTGTCTGGCATATCATAAGCATACTATAAAATTTACTAAATAAAACATGTACTATGCAAAAGCTAAAACAATGGATAACTGAAAGTGGGGAGAAACCCAACTAGTATGAATGTATAAAACATACTAAGAGTTTAGTGCTAACTAAAACAACCACTTAATATCTCAAGCTGAATCTATTACTATGTCTGAAAAGCCTCTAACTGTGTTGAGTTGTTGGGACATGCCCCCAGCTAAACTCTAATAAAACTAAAAACTGAAAGTAAAGACTAAAATGAAAGCATGTCTATTGTCCTTGAAGTATGAAGACTCACCACTTAAGCTGCTGAATGCAGATCGAGAATCAATCTAAGCGTGATCTGGATGCTGAGTACCTGAACCTATATCAAGAAAGGATGTAGCGCAAAGTATGTGTCAGTACTTGGAATGCACTGATCATGCAGGATATAGGTACTAAGTTGAACAAAATATATAAGCTGAACAATGCATAAGTGAGCAATGATATATAAATATAAAACAAGATGTAGATATGTATTGAAGTATAACTGAAAAGAACTGAACTGAATGCAGTGACCAAGTGTTAATCATGAAGATAACATGCTGAATTGTAAACGAATATAAATGTTGAAAACCTAGTCAAATGCACTAAGAGTCTGACTGTGGGAGCTACTATTAACCGACATAAACCACGTGAGCTAAATGTGGAGTCCGATGTATATGCCCCATCGAAAGGGCCCAATAGACCTTGCCAAGGGTATAAAGGCATAGCTGACGTGAACACTAAATCTGATGCCCAACAGAGGGTACTTATAATCCTACGGGGGCACGTAGTTTTAGGACTATGAGGGTACGCTGAACCCTAGTCCAACTCGGTGTTAAGTCTACTCCCAACTGAATATTTATATGACTGAAATGTAACTGAGATACTGAAATACTAAATAGCTCAAAATACTAACATATAAAATATGAGAATGCAACATTTATATACGGATAATGTAACATTCGAAATTGGAGCATATCTATTTAACTGACCTAGCAAGTATAATTTGTGAACTAAGAGAAATTATACAAACTAGGGTTCTAAGTTACATACAAGGAATTAAGAAAACTTTCCAAGAAACAAGCTTTCGATTTAGGATACTACAACAGCTAAATCACAGTAAATACCCAAGGGTTTAGAAACCTCAGGTTTAAACAAGATATGGAGAATCAAGGATTTGACTGAATTCTAGGGACCTACTGGATGAAAGGAACCCATTAGTGAAATCCCACATACCTGTTGACGAAATCTACGGAGAAATCCTTTGATTTTGGGGAAGAAGCATGAAGAACACTGCTGCTCTGAAAGAAACTGGCGACTCTTTCTCCTCCTTACATTCTAATTTGGATGATTTCTGGAGAATGAGAGTTCTGGGTATGTTTGGCAAGGTTATTAGACTTATTCTGAGTAAAACAATGTAGTTTAGGCATCAAACGATGTAGTTTAAGTGCCCCCAATGCCAAGGGAAAAGTCCAAAACGACCTTGACTAAAAGCTGACGAAGCCCATCCATGGAGGCACCGACGGTCCGTTGTTTGGACTACCGACCGTCTTTTGGTTCGTCATTCATGCCCCGTGATTCTTATCATGACCAACTACACTAACTACGGTTCGAGTGTCTACGATCGTCGGTAATATAGTAACCCAACCGAGGGTTGGGGTCGTGACCCCAGGGCGCGGTATTGAGAATCTGTAGCTAACTATAATTTCATCCTAATTAGTCGTAGCTAAAGAAATTTATGAATAAAAACATTATAAATCAGTGTTGGTGACACGAAACTGTCAAATATTGATTTAGGGGTTTTGTCACAAAATCAAATAAGAACAGTAAAACGCAAGAAAAATCAAGTATGAGGGGAGATTCTTGGGGTGTGACCGCAATACAAATTAATCTAGATTATTGGGTACAAGCTTTCAATAGAAAATCTATAGAGTAATAGTGACTAGGCTAAGCTTTAAATGGAAATAAGTTCTCTCTCGAGTAACTTACCCCGTTTCAAATGGGTTCCTCTAGGACACCCACTTGCCGCAAGAACACCACCCTACGCCTTACCCCACTCACTCTCTCGAGCTGAGTGTTAGGATATGGGACTAGGACTCACCCTCTCGGGCTAAACCTCATGTCGACCCACTCCTTAGGCCATCAATCTAGTAGTTTTGATTTCGCAACCTCTCTCTCTCTCGAGCAAGCCGAAAACACATGGGTGGACTTGTATTTGCAACTACCAACCCATTAAATTAAACCACAACTACTAGGTGAAATCACCATTAAACTACATTTAATCTATCAGCAAGCAAGACCCAACATCAATATTAACTCATATTTGCTAAATCACACCCCAAGAATGGGGGTTTTTAGCCTCATATCAAGAAATATAAATTTATGCCTTCAGTGATGTTGAAATCAAATGGGTATAGAGAAATAAGTCTTGATTTGAGCAAAGAGTGAAGAATCCAAGAGACCTATTTCCAAATTGTAAGAGATGAAACACTTTTCTTCTTCAAGTCTTCAAACCCTTACAAACTTAGAGTAAAAATAGAGAGAAAACTAGTATTCTTAGGGAAAATTATAATAATGTTCGACTCTTAAAAACTACAACTAAAGCTAGTATTTATAGCTAATAGAATTAATGTTGCAGTGGACCATTCGGCATAGTTAATCAAAATCGCTGATCAACTCTGCGATTCGCCCCTTGTCTGGTTCTTCGCCTTCCATTCTTGCCTACTACATCTTCATATCCTTGATCATTGGGCGGTATAGTACTGCCTCGTGGATCTATTCGACGACACACCGACTACTCCTTTTCCCCGCCAATTTGATCCTCTTGTTTCAGGGCTCGACGCACTGGAACAAAAGGCGAAGTAAGGCCCTTCAGCGACTCACCAAGTGGACTTGGCGATGCTCAGGCTATTATTTCTTCACTCTTTTCCACCTTTTTGTTCCTTTTTACGACATAGTGTCCATGCTTTCCTTAAATATTCAAATACCTGAAACTTAAGAGTTTTCATCAGATATTGATATAAAACAAGCATTTGAGGACACAATTTCTATTAAAATATAGCCCTAAATGAGTCCAATTTGTGGACTCATCAACATCCCCAACTTAAACTTTTGCTTGTCCTTAAGTAAAACTCTAGTTCAGTAGTTCAATAAGGATGTCTCAAATATTGCTACACAAGACTCAATCATGAATGTACACGACAAGACTCAAACTACTTATGCAATGATCAATTGTGTACTCAAAGATTCAAGTTGTGACACACCATTATCAAAGATTTTCAAGCTCGCATTACTTGCTTCAAATGCAAGTTCAAGCTCAACAAAAGCATTCGAATGCCCTCACACAAATGATGATTCCATCTTCACACACAAGTGTATAATCAATTTAAGGTACATGAATCAGATACAACGCTCACTCTCACAAAGAGGAACACAATGCGTGCTTTCACCCATAGGTTTGCCCTTATTTTCCAGTCAACATTTGTTTCATCTCTCTCAAGATCAAAACGGCCTTTCTAAGGCTTATAATGGGGTTGAGTGCAAAGGTATGGCCATTTAGCCTTAGTGACTAATGATCCTCATGAATTGTGGTGATCACAACACTTCCTTTTTCTCTTTCATCCTTTCCTTTAGTGCTCAAGATTCATCCTATTATTCTCTTCCATGGATTGCTTGGAAACCCTGTTTCTTTCGCACTTTATTTCACAACTTTCTTTTTCATTCTTTTCTTTTTTCTTTTCTCTCTTTTTTATATGGAGGGTTTCCATTATTTCGCAACACCATGGGTTAACAGAGACTTTCTTTGCACTTCTTTGACTTTTCCTTTTCTTTCACCACACCCCCAACTTAGGCTTTTGGCCTAAGTTGGATATTTCAACCAAACCAATAATCATGAGGATTAAGGGAGATGGATCTAGAAAGGTATAGTCTTCATTCAGTTTCTTCCAAAGAAGGCTAAGGCTCAAGGGGTGTTCAACAGAGATTGACATACTCACAAGGGAGGTCACAAGAGAGGTATATGTCAAATTGGCTCACACTCTTCAAAAGTGCCTAAGAACATCTCAAGAGAAAGCAGTACTTAATTTACTGGACTAACTGGCAAATTCTAGGTGTTGTCAAGCATGATTCAAAGTAAGCTTATCACACAAGGCATCAACACTTAAGTCAAACAAGACTCCACACTTTTGCTAGTGTGCAACGGTCATTACAAGAGAATCAATTTGACACATGGCTATTCACAATGAGATGCAAAGAGTTCACATATTATCTACCCAACTTCATTTTGCCTGATCGTAGCCGTATACTCATGTGTGTTCGATTGGGAGCACTATTCAAGTCATCGGAATTGATCGAAACTAAGACTCGAATTTGCAAGAGAACAACCACTTTCAACACAAGAGGTGGCTTCGAAAAATTAATTTTTTTTCGAAAGGGGTCAAATATCATTTTGTAGTTAAAATTAAAAAGAAGCCACAAGCTTAAACAATCGCGAAAAACAGATAAAACAATTTGAAACAGACAACCCAAATACACACAAAACACAAGCATCAATAGCACACAAAGGTGCGTCTCACCCCACCACAAAAAGAAAAGTATTTGTCCTCAAATGAAAGTAATAAATATCCAGAAGTAAAAATAAAGAAAGATAGAGAGGGATGTACAGAGGAGATCCTGTCTAAGAAGTCGCTCAATCTATTTGGGCATCAGTGCTCGAAATACTGACAGTCTGCTTCTGGTTTTCTTTTTCTTTTCTTTCTGCTTCAGCTTCTGCAGTGATGTTAGCCTCAACCATTCTATCTACATCATGAGCTTCTCCGAAGGCATGTACCGCATTGATGAACCATTGACCCCACGACGGGACGTTAGGGTCAACAGGAATTCTTCTACTGGATCTGGCTTTCTTGTTCTCTCTTCTTTCTTTGGCCACTTCTTCTATCTTTTCATCTCTTTTTAAATCTCGTGCCCTTATATGTCGGGGTGGCATGTCTCTCCCTGCGATCTTTGGTCTAGCCATTTCTGCAAAAATCTTGAGTAATGTTAGAACAAGTTTTGGCGAACTAAGCAGAGATAAACTGTTGTAGGGAGATGGTCGGTCCTTTTGGTGAGTCGCAGAATTCTTTCGGCAAACCACGATTAGTTCGCTGAAAGTCGCAATGTTGAAGGGCTAGGAGTGCAGACAAAGGGCGATCAAGAAGACTTTTAGTGAGTCACCGAGTTCTTTAGGCGATCTCATACTTCTCGCCGAAAGTTAAAGACGTCACAATAATTTAAGCATGATAATAAGCGCGAGATAGGGTAATTAGATGAACCGCAGAGTGGTTCAGTGAGCTCGTCACACCTCGCTAAATTACCCAATGTGCTTGCTCTTGATCCAACTTCTCGAAATCTACTCCACAACCCCCAAAGACACAATTAAAGCACAAATAACACACATTCAACCAAGACCCATGGTAATTTCACCATCCCATGGAAAAATAAATGTGTGTAATTTCTATCAGCTTAGTGAGATTTAGCAAAGATTCAACAAGATTTACTTTTTTCAAATGAGTACAATTTCAGAAAAATGAATACAGTGTTTGAATTACCAACCTTTGATGTCGATTAAATTGCTACTGAAATGCTAGGTAGCAATGCAATCCGAAATCAGCATAGTCCAACAACTAAAATACTCTAACAATTGCAAGAAATGTAAAGCTAGGGTGCTGGTGTGAATTTGTGAAGAGGAAAAAGTGAGGGAGAGTAAACAAAAATGGAGTTTTTAACCCATTTGACCGCAAAAGACCGTCCAGTTTATGTCCTTTCGGCGATGTTAGTCAGGATTGCCTAATCATTCTGACAACGCTTAATGTCTAGGTCTTTTGCCAAATTTAACTAGATCCTCAGTTCATGTGGGAATCCCAAGGGCGATCTTCATTGAAATCGCCAACATGGTTGGCGATGCTCCCATAATTTCAACAGACCGCCGAGTTTTATAGGATCCATTCTGAGGATATGTTGAGGGATATGGCGAAAGAAAGCGGGTTCGCCGAACGTGTCGGCGACACGCCAACTGGTACAGTTGTTCGCCTTCATATACTTTTCAAGCACCTTCCTTATTTCATCCTGTACAAACAACACACGATTATTTTACCAAAGGATAAAAAGTAATTAAAGGGTTTTGGGTTGGCTCCTAAACAGCGCCTTAGTTAACGTCGTGGCCCGACGCAAGTCACCCTTTAAACCTCACTCTTGGGGTTAGCCATAGTATCACTAGGAAAACCCCCTTGCTGTCTTGGGTTGAGATGAGACGATATATGACCCATTTGTGTCTCCAACTGCTTGATTGAGACCGAATGGGAGGTGAGAGTCTGGTTAAGAGTAGACACGTCTTCCTTCATGCCTTTTAGCATTTTGTCTGACCCTTCAACTTTGTTGAGGATACGTGAGAGCATATCCTCATACCTACCACCTTCTGGATCCTTAGCCTTTTGCCGCTCATAGGGAGGTACATATCTATCCTTCTCCCCATCCTTCCAATTTAGATTCCGGTCCCTCCATTTACGGTCTCGATCGTTCCATCTTTCTTCTCTAACCCTACCTTGGTTACCACCCTGTCTTGGGTAGTTTGAACGATTACCACCGTTTTAGTTGGTTAGAAAGTTTACCTCCTCATTATATAGAGCTTCAAACTTCAGTTCTTCAGGATTTTCACTCTCGACTCCCATGGCATTGACACCACGGGCAACAACCCCCATGACATTTTTTGATAGAATATCAAGTTGTGTCATAATCTTGGCCATGTTTTGGTCTCTCTCATTGTCTTTCTCAATTTGTTCCTTAGATAGCTGGAAAGTGACATGAGAGATTTGGTCCTCACGAGTGTACCATGCTATGTTGATGGTTGTCATGCCATCTAAAAGCTAGGTTGCTACTATATATGGCTGCTGCATTAGACCTCCTGGCGAGAGTTGGTCAGCGACACCTTTGTTTATCGAATCCAAACTTCGATAGAAATACTGAGGTAGCACATTATCAGGTAAACCATGGGTTGGATATTGTAACACCAACTTTTTGAACCGTAGCCATGTTTCGTGTAGAGGTTCTCCTGCCAGGCGCTTAAAGCTCTGGATGCTATCCTGAAGTGACATCAACTTTGAGAGAGGGAAAAATCGCACTTGTAATGCTGTTACCAACTCTTCCCAAGAACTGATGGATTCTCACGGAAACTCGGCTAGCCATTTGCACGCTTCTCCTATCAACGAGAAAGGAAATAACCTTAATCGAACTGATTCCTGAGAGATTTTTTAAAATGAGAATGTCCTGCACACATCTACAAAGTTTCAAAGATGCTCGTGAGGGTCTTCTCGAGCCGATCCACTGAAAAGTCCCTTTAGTTGCAAGAGTTGCAACATGGTGCTTGTAATGTGGAACACTGCATTTCCTTCAGCTGGGGGCAATTGGATGGATCCAACACCTCGAATGAGATGGGGGTAATTGATGTAGGGTTCCTGGACATTGTTGAGATTACCGATGTCGTCCTGATGGCCAACCTGGCTGCCATTACTCCCATTGACACTCATAATTTCAGCATTCAACCCAAACACTCAAAACAAAACTAAAAATCAAGTAAGTATACTATAACTAACAGGAATAAAAATACTATTAAACTAGAAATTCTCAACTGACACCACTCCTCGGCAGCGATCGTCTATAATATAGTAACCCAACCGAGGGTTGGGGTTGTGTCCCAAGGAAGCGGCTTTGAGAATCTGTAGCTAACTATAATTTCATCTTAATTAATCATAGCTAAAGAGATTTACAAATAAAAACATTATAAATTAATGGGGGTGACACGAAAGTGTCAAATATTGATTTGGGGGTTTTGTCACAAAATCAAATAAGAACAGTAAAATGCAAGAAAAATCAAGTATGAGGGGAGATTCTTGGGGTGTGACCGCAATACAACTTAATCTAGATTATTGGGTACAAGCTTTCGATAGAAAATGTATACAGTAATAATGACTAGGCTAAGCTTTAAATGGAAATAAGTTCTCTCTCGAGCAACTTACCCCGTTTCAAATGGGTTCCTCTAGGACACCCACTTGCCGCATGAACACTAGCCTACGCCTTACCCCACTCACTCTCTCGAGCTGAGTGTTAGGATATGGGACTAGGACTCACCCTCTCGGGCTGAACCTCATGTCGACCCACTTCTTAGGCCATCAATCTAGTAGTCTTGGTTTCGCGACCTCTCTTTAGAGCAAGCCGAAAACACATGGGTGGACTTGTATTTGCAACTACCAACCCATTAAATTAAACCACAACTACTAGGTGAAATAACCATTAAACTACATTTAATCTATTAGCAAGAAAGACCCAACAACAATATTAACTCATATTTTCTAAATCACACCCCAAGAATAGGGTTTTTAGCCATACATCAAGAAATATAAATTTATACCTTCAATGATGTTGAAATCAAATGGGTATAGAGAAATAAGTCTTGATTTGAGCAAAGAGTGAAGAATCCAAGAGACCCACTTCCAAATTGAAAGAGATGAAACCCTTTTCTTCTTCAAGTCTTCAAACCCTTATAATAGTGTTTGACTCTTAAAAACTACAACTAAAGCTAGTATTTATAGTATTTAGAATTAATGTTGCAGCGGACCATTCAGCGTCGTTAATCAGAATCGCCGATCAACTCCGTGATTCGCCCCTTGTCTGGTTCATCGCCTTCCATTCTTGCTTACATCATTTTCGTATCCTTGATCATTGGGCGGTATAGTACTGCCTCGTGGATCTATTCCGCTACACGCCGACTACTCATTTTTGTCATCGATTTGATCCTCTTCCTTCAGGGCTCAATGCACTTGAACAAAAGGTGAAGTATGGCCTTTCGGCGACTCGCCAAGTGGACTCGGCGATGCTCAGGCTATCATTTCTTCACTCTTTTCTACCTTTTTGTTCCTTTTTGCGACATAGTGTCCATGTTTTCCTTAAATATTCAAATTACTGAAACTTAAGAGTTTTCACCAGATTTGACATAAAACAAGCATTTGAGGACACAATTTCTATTAAAATATAGCCCTAATTGAGTCCAATTTGTGGACTCATCACCTTGCCCGATAGGGCTTCACTAACACGAGCGTAAACTTTTACATTGAGCTTGGATTTCTGCAAATTCGATGGCATTGGGAAGAGGATTCAATAATCCTTAGTTTGATAGGTTATGGGCCACCTATTTCATTTTGTGCTAAAATATTTGATTCTTTGAAGTTGACCTAACAACTATTTTCCACTAATTGTCTGTTGACCCTCACCTACGGTCCGTAGTTCCAATCATGGACCGTACTGGTCGACCATGGGTGGGATCAGAGACCATCAAACTCTGGACCCCAATGATGGAACCAAACTACGGTCTGTGGGTAAATCAACAAACCATGGTTCACGGCCGTAGGTGTCATCTATGGATCCTGAAATTCTTCTAAGTCTGGGACTGAACCACGGAACCCCACCTACGGTCTGTCGGTGGCTTTCATTGGTTATGATACCATATCCTGGAAAGCTGCATTTTTCTATTTTTCTTGAATCTGAGGTGTTACATAACTGTTTATATTCTAAGAGATATGGTCGTCTAAAGTTGACCTATGTAGATCTTACATCAAACTTAATCTGTATATGGAAGCTTTCAACTCAAATTTGTCCTAGGGGATTCTAGTGATCTTAATTGATATCCAAAATCATTCAACACTAAATAATTTACCTTAACACATATGGACAATTTAAGAATTACCCGATACGGCCCTACATATAAATGAAGAATAGTTCAGGCCTTAGCTTAGAAATTTTCGGGGTGTTACATCTTGAATATTTCTTTGGTGTACTTCTACCTCACCTGAAACCATCCATAACCAATCTCTCACACCTCCACATTGGAATTCCCTTCACATATCTGAACCATCTCACTCTGAATTTTCGCATCTTGACCTCCACCCAAGTCACTCCCATGTTCTCTTGATATCTTCATTTCTAATTCTATCTCTCCTAATATGCCTTCACATGTATGAAACATCCTAATTTATGCACTTTCATGTTTTGAACGTGAGATTTTTTTACTGGTGTTTGTCCCATACAATATATTTAGTCTAACCACCACTGAATAAAACTTGTCTACCAGTGTACCAACAAAAGTGAGTCACTCCAATTTGAAGATGAGAAGCAAACTGGTTCCGCACAATGCCCACTTGATTGAAAAGTAACTATGAGAAGCAGACAATTATATTACTTCATTTAGTAAACCACAAATGCACTTTGTTGAAGTGGTCAAACATGAATTCTTTTTACCAAATGCGGTAATGAAGAATAATGTAAGCATTTGTGACAACAATTACTAACTAGAATTCAAAAAAATTAAATATAATTATCTAGTGGTCTTAGTAGATGGTGCTTCCCAAGTAGATCGTGCTTCCCAAGAATCCACACTCTTAAGGTTTCACACCATTAATAGTCAGAGTGACACCTCTTCTATTCTTCACATAGGCCACATATTCACCATAATGCATAGTAAATAATGTGCTCTAGTAACGAGTTAGATGGATTTGCTTTCTCAGTGATTCAGTTATAATTCCATCATAACCATTTTTCTTACCAAAGAGTCAATTGCTTCAATCATTGTCTAGCCTAGGGACAAAATTCACGAAGATCGTCTTAGGAATAAGTAAACTTCATAAGTACAAGACACGCTTAATGTAAAAAAATAAAGATGCACAACATTCTCACTGGTAAAAAGGCAGAGAGAAAAAAATCACCTTCATGAGCAGCAATCTCAGGCAGGTATGTGGGACTTCTCCTTGCTTTATAATCACGGTCAGTAAATTCCATGCCATCCCACCTGAAGGAACCAATTACATTCTTCAGAATAGATTAGGAGAAAGAAATGCGGGAAAGTCATCCGATAATTAATTTCACAATCTAGATTATGGGCAAGAAAACACAGCTTATGTTAAAGCTTCAATTCACATGACTTTGGAAGATCTATGAGTTCATGGACAACTGATCAACATGTTCCAAATAAAAATTTAGGAGAGTTGGCATATGAGCGGGGTGTTCGGACCTTTTTCCATGTGACCGCGTAGTCTTCTCACTCGAGTTGTCCACTTGGGAATCTTGTGTTTGGTAAACCCACTCTTAATCTACCTGGGATATAGCTAAACCAACACCTTTTATGGTACATGCATCATGTAAACTTATAAGAGACTTAATATCCTTGGTATATTAAGTTCATTAGTCAACTTTACCCAAATGTCCAAGTGGGTTTACAACCCCAAGTGACTCTGATAATTTATGTGTGCATTATTTGAATAATAGTTGTGCCAAAATATGGACCGTTTGTTCTAAATTAATTAAACTTTAGGAGGGCAGGTATTATTAACCCTTTTGTAATGCAGACAACTATGAATATCCCAAGCTTTGGCCTATGGAGATTAAACCACGAGCATGCCATGAAACAAAGATGCGTAGATGCGATAGAAGCTTTATTTTTAATTCTTTTTTTTACATGTAATAAAGCTTAAGGTTATTATTGTATTTAAATTTCGGAAAGATTCGTTTAATTAATTAAAGAGCAATGAAATAACATGTTTTGGCACATTTATTTTTCAAATACGTGTTAGGCCAACCTCTGGCATAAAGAGGTCACCTATATTTTAGGACGCATTATTTAATATACTTGTGCTATGTGCTTTGCAAATATTTGCTAGCTTACTTTCTACATATCTTACATGAAATCATTTGCAACTTGATTTTAATTGATTAGTACTAACATCATCTTTGTTTTTTCTTATTTTCAGAAGCAAAAAAATTAATTTTCCTTTATTTATATTTTATTTTTATTTAATTACCTATTGAATCTTTACAAATTCTTATGTCATTTTTATATAATAATAATATTTCCATGCTTAAAGCACTTTAATGATTCTAGAGCATCATTTAGGCTAATAATTATTTCAAGTTCATGCAAGCTCTTAGTGTCCCCAATTAAAACTTTGTTCCTTTAAATCTTATCAAATTTGATTTGGCATTATTCTAAAATTTCTTCTTTTGATCCTCACAATACTTGTTTCCGCAATTTGCTTTAAATAAATCAATGAATTGAGTTTTTTATTGGCAATTTTAGGAACTTAAAAACAACTTAATATGTTCTGTGTTCGATATCCTTGGAGCCTGACTAATCCGGATTCGCAACTCGTGGGACTCATTTGAGGAAAGTGTTTTCTGTTAAGAATTTTTTCCACTACTCTTTTAGTATACTAGTTTTATTGTCATTGTCACTGCTATATGAGATTACTATTAATACTTTGTTCTATTTCTTTTTTCCCTTTTCAAATTTAATTTATAAAGTTTAGCACTAACTAAAAGGAAAAAAAAAAGAAATAACAAGAAAGCAACTTTTAGTTGATATGTGAATCATTTTTGGATTTGACGGAAGATAGCTACGAAGTTGATATAACATTACTAAGGGCAGCGTTTACTTGAGGCTTCTATCCTAATGTAACCAAGGTGACCTTGACAACTTCAACTTATAATCGAGAGAACTTGCTTAGAGCTTAATGAATACTAGTTTCTGAGCACGCGCTTTGCGCGTATAAGCCCAATGAGTATATTCATTTTTTAAAAAATAAATATTATTAAATAACTTGATTTGAGTTCTTTTTTTAAAAAAATGTGTCTAATTGAGCTTTCTTACTTAGTCTCACTGTTAACTATGATACTCCAATTTCATGACCTCCAAGTGAATGCACTGAGATAATGATATGAGATGTTCATAAAATAAACTCTATTTATAAGTCAAAAAATGAGTTTCTAAAGCAAAAGGGAAAAGATAACAGCTCACCAAATTAAATTTCTCGATAGAGTTAAAAGTTCCTTTTTGTTGGTAGAATAGAGTTAGAAGATCAAAAGATTGCATGAGATTAATCCTATGCAAACCGTAGTGCAATATAAATGTTTCATCAATTAAAAGCTTGATATGAGATTATTTACTTTTTGTATAATTATAATGGATGTGCACAAAATATTATATTATTTTTTTATCCACGAGCACTTTAAACTAATTATTTAATTATAAATGTTAAAAATTAAGGTGTAAAAAGTCTTATTATTTATAGTTTGAAAATCATAATATTGATAAACATACTACTACTTTTTATAGAATTTAATTGTCTCTTCATACATGACTTATATGTTTCACCTTCTCTTTTTTTTCAACAAAAAAAATGAGTATACATTCTATCAAATTCATTTTTAAAGGTGAAAGTAAATATACATGTAAAATTAAAAGTACAAAAAAAACAAAAAATAAGAAGAAAGAAACAATGAGCAAGACAATTAGGTTTGCTATGTCCATAATGAAAATTGAAGTAAAAAGTAACGAAACAAATAGTCTATATTTGAGCATACAAAAAAAAATGAAATTAAAGAAAGTTGCTAAAAATAAAAAATTCAACTATATAAAGAGAGATTGAAAAGTCTCATTATAATTCTAAATACTACAAACAAGAATAAAACTAATACATCAAGCTCTGATGCTTCAATAACTGAATTCTTGTCTATTCCCATGATTGTACAAGGGAGATCTCACAACTTTCACAACAAATTGTGACATTATTTCACCGATTTAGAGCTCCAACACACAAAAAATTGTAGTAGTAAATAAAAGTCTTCCTTGAAAAGGTTAAATTTATAGGACAAGAATTGTAGTAATATGAAAAGTTACATGTAAATTTGAAAGGTCAAATACTATTAAAATAAATATTAAAAAGATAAAGCATGAAAATTAACTTTAAAAGATACATGTATCTACTTTAATTTCTTATCTTTAAGGAATAATTACTCATTTGTATTCTTTTTTTTATTTGTGGAAGAAATTTGAAAGGTCAAGATTAAGAAATGAGAATTAGAAGATTAAATATATGAAGATTATAAAAGTTAGTTCTTAAGTGAAGATGCATGCATAAAAAATTGATGTAATTATTTTCTAGAAAAAAAGAAGAGAAGACGTGCATTTTAGATAAGGTAGCAAAACAATTATTAGCCAGTTTTGTATGTTGTCATAAATGAATAATTTAGATTTTATTTTAAAAATTACTTATTTCATGTTTTAATGCAAAATAATTTAGATTTTAGACTTTATTAGAAAAAACCTATTTCTTGTTTTAATGGTATTATTGTAGTAACTAAACTTTGTAGGGTTATTTTGGTATTTCAACTTTTAACTTTTTTTGTTCCCACTTTTAATAAGATATATAATATAATATATAATAGTATATATACTAGTCCTCGGAACGTGCGTTGTACATTTGTCCCCTAATTGACATTAGAAAAGTTAATTTATATAAGTAAATATATCATAGTAGAGCTTACATATATACATCGCTAAGTTCAAAGCTAAGTCCTTTTGTACGTAAGTTTGACATAAGAATATAACTATTCACAAAATATAGCATGAAAATCTTATGTGAGATGTTGGAGGTTTGATATTTTTAAAGCTTCATCAAGAAAAATCTTTTATTATATCAGAGGAATTAACAGATTTTAATTACTAAATGTAAGTTTTAACAATCAAAAAAGAAATTGGCTATAAAAAAGATACGTATAAAGAAAAATATTACAAAATGTCTAGGTGGTGTAATGATCTTTGGATAATCAAGACACAACTTCCAATGCAACTGTTTACGATAGTACAATAGTAAAGTAACCCAACCAATGGTTGGGGTCGAGTCCCAAGGGAGTGGCCTTGAGAATTAATAGAAAAATAAAAATAAGTTCTAATTAGTCATAGCTAAAAACATTATCGAATATAAACATGTTAAATCTAAGGGGTGACGCAAGCGTCAATTATCAACTGGGGTTTGTGATAAGGAAGCAAAAACAACAATAATGCAAAGAGTACTAATCAAGGAGAGAGAATTATTGGGATGTGATAGGAATACGGGATAGACTAAACTATTGGATACATGTGTTTGATAATAAATCTGCTGAATATTTGTGACTAGGCTAGACTATAGTGTGGATAAATTCTCTCTCGAGAAACTTATCTCGAATCAACTCGGTTTCTCTCGAACACTGAGTTGCCGCATGAAGAACAGTTGCCGCCTTAGCCCACTTAGTCTCTCAAGCTGAGTGTGTGGGAGAAGGACTAGGGTTCACTCTCTCAAGCTGAACCTTATGTCGACCCAATCCCACCAGACAACAATTTAGTAGTCTTAGTTTTATGACCTCTCTCTCGAGCAACCCGAAAACACAAAGGTGAAATCTTATTTGCAACTACAATTTCATTAAATTCCACCACAACTACTAAACGAAATCACATTTACACAACCAGTAAACCATCAACTAGCAAGACCCAACAGATAATCTAACCCATATTCACAAAATCACAGCCCAAGAATTGGGGTTTTATCTAGACATGTAAAAGAGATAGAAATTTATACCAATATGAGTTTGAATTCAAATGGGTATGAAGATTTAAGTCTCAAAACAAGCAAAGAGTGAAGAATCCATAAGACCCAAGTCCAAATTCTTTGAGTTGAAACCCTTTGAATCTTCAAGATCTTCAAAACCCTCTCCAAACTTAGAACTCAAAATTCTATGTTAAAAATTTCTATATTAAAAATTTGATATTAAGCTACAACTCTCAATGAGTATTTATAGTTTTCAAAAATCTGTGCTGCAGCAGATCATTCGGCATCGTTAGTCGAGATCATCGATGGACTCGGCGATCCGCCCTTCGATAGGTTTCATCACCGTCTTGCTCCATCCTTCAACATCGTCGTGTTTTGGATCATTGGATTACATAGTACTGCTCGTCGACACGCCGACTACTCCTTTTCACCGCCGATTTGATCCTTTCTTTCAAGGCTTAGCACATTGGAACAAAAGGCGGGGATAAGACCTTTTGGCAACCCGCCGAATGGATTCGGCGATTCTCAGATCTTCATTGCTTCATTCTTTCAGCTGCCTTTGTTCCTTTTTTGCTAAGTAGTGTCCATGCTTTCCCTCAAACTCCAAATACCTGAAACTTAAGGGTTTTCATCAGATATTGAGATAAAATATGCATTTGAGGACACTAACTCTATCAAAATATAAACCTAAATGAGTCTAATTTGTGGACTCATCAACACCCCCAACTTAAACTTTTGCTCATCCTCAAGCAAACTCAAGTTCAGCCGTTCAAAAAGGGTATCTCGAACAGTGCTACACAAGACTCAATCATGAATGCACACAACAAGACTCAATTTACTTATGCAAAGATCAAATGTGCACTCAAAGATTCAAGTTGTGACTCACCAATATCAAAGAATCTCATGCTCACAATACTTGCTTCAAATGCAAGTTGAAGCTCAACCATAGTGTTCAAATGCCCTCCCACAAGGAATGATTCCATATTCACACACAAAGGTTTAATCATTTCAAGTTGCGGAATCAAATGCAACGCTCGCACTTACAAAGAACACAATGCATAATTTCACCCATAGGTTTGCTAGTATTTTCCAATCAACACTTGCTTCAGCTCACTCAAGATCAAGAAGGTCTTTTCAAGGCTTGTAATGGGGTGAGTGCAAATGTATGGTCATTTAGGCTCAGTGACTTTCATCCTCATGAAATGTGGTACTCACAACACTTCCTTTCCTCTTCCTTCATCATTTTCTTTAGTGTTCATAAGTCATCCTATTATTCAATTTCATGAATTGTTTGGAAACCCCATTTCTTTTGTAGTTTATTCCACAACTCTCTTTCTCTTTTTCTCTTCTCTCTTTTTCTTTCTATGGAGGGGTTCCATTTTTCTCAAAACCATGGGTAAGAGGAGACTTTCCTTGTACTTCTTGACTTGCCCTTATCTTTTTACCACACCCCCAACTTAGGCTTTTGGCCTAAGTTGGCTATTCGACTAACCACAACTTCATGAGGATTATGAGTGATGGATAAAGAAAGGTGTCATTGTTTTCATCAAGTTTCTTCCTAAGAAAGGGAAAGCTCAAGGGGTGTTCAAAAGTGGTTCACACACTCACAAGGTAGGTCACACAAGAGGTATATGTCAAACTGGCTCACTCTTAGAAGTTGCCTAAGATCATATCAAGAGATAACATCACTTAGTTGACCGGACCAACGGGGCAAATTCTAGGATCCATCATGCATAGTTCATAGGTAAGCTCATCACACTAGGCATTGACACTATAAGTCAAAGAAGACTCCACACTTTCGCTAGTGTGCAATGATCATCACAAGAGACTCAATTCGATACTAGGTTAGTAATAACGAGATGCAAATAGTTCACATATTGTCTATGCAACTTCATTTGGCCTCATCGTAGCCGCACATTCATGTTCGTTCGATTGAGAGCACTATTCAAGTCATTAGTATTGATCCGAATCGAGACACAAATTTTGCAAAAGAACAACCACATTCAACACACGAGAGGTGGCAAAAAATTTCAGACGGGTCAAAATCATTTTGCAATTTAAAACACAGAGCCACAATCTCAAACATTCCACGAAAGTAGTATTTAACACAATTTAAGCACAAAGCCCAAATATAAACAAAGGTGGGCCTCACCCCACCACAAATAAAAGCATTTGTCCTCAAATGCAAATGAAAGTATCCAAAAGTAAAAGTAAGTAAAATAGAGAGGGAGGTAAAGAAAGGTCCTGTCTACATAGTCTCTCCATCTGTCGGGGTATCAGTACCCGGTGTATCACTCTGGACTTGGGCATCAGCGCCCTGAGTCACCTCAGAAGTACCAGCTCTGCAAACATCAGCAAAAGGTGTGACTGCTATGGAGGCCTGCACAACGTCATCTATCAAAATCTCCTCAGTCACAGCAATGTCTCCAAGGTCTCTCTCAGCCTCCCTAAGGGCAGGCAGATCTCTGTATATGCTCGCCTCCTGCATATCTATCTGCTCCTCGTCGGTTTCAGCATCCGACTCATCAACTGCAGCTTCCTCCATGTGTATATCTTTGGTGGTATTCAGAGAAATCCCTGAGGTCTTAGGGGCGTCTACATCATCTACAGTCTGAATCAATGAAGTGAAGTCGGTTGACTTCAAATAGTCTACGTCCTTCCTTAGGTTTGCTACCTCGGCTTTTAAAGCTGAAACCTCAGAGCCCTCCCTCTGCCTACTCTCAAAGGTTGTGACCCTAGCGGTCAAATCATCAATAGAAGCATGTAGGGGCATCAATGCAGCTAATATAGCAACCTCAATCATGCAGAGGACGTCTCTCTCCAGGCTAGTAGCTCTCATGTCAGTTGATTGAGCAAGGTGCCCTATTTTCAGGATCATTGCCTGAATAATATTGGGCTGCTGGGAGAAAGTGGACGTGCCTGGAGCATGTGAAGCAGAAGTAGAGGTAGAAGTACCTGAAGGCCCAGGGGTCAGAGTAGGAAAATGTGTCTCTGCAGGTAAAGAGCGAACATCCACCTCCAGGGAGGTATCTACCGGAGCTGCCCTTCTGCTGTCAGTCTCCTCTTTGGTGCACTCGGCCTCAATACGCCGAATGTCAGTGGAGGAGGATGGGGTAACATCAAAATCTCTGGTAGTGTACCAGGGCACTCCAGCACGCTGGCAAAGCTCCGTGATTAAACTGGGAATGGCAAGGAGAACTGTCTCTGTTTGGCCCTCATGGCTATCTCATGTTCAATGATGAATCTCAAGTTAAGCTGCCTCTTTCCTAATATAGACCCTAGACAAGCTGTCTTTGCATGCTGGAGGATAGATTCGTTCTGTGAAGGCATGATGGAACTGCTGATGAATCCAAACAAATACCAAGCAGCTACATTTAGATCCATTGTTCTCGATTTGTACTCCTGCATCCATCCACCTCGGAGTGACGTCAGAGAGAAGTGGTGCAAGCCAACCCTTCAAGTCATCCAGGGATTGGGCTGTCACCAGGCCCTCATAATCATGCTTGAATTCTGTAGCTCTCTCAAGAACAACATTTATGATATCACTACAACACCTGACTTCCACACCTCATACCATGACCGATTTAGCCGGTCTAAACTCACCAGCCTTCTTCTTACTCTTTGGCACCAAAATAGCATATGCATCGTAGAATTCCTGGACCTATGAAGGAACATATGGGCCATGGGGCCTAGTGAAGATCTGAAACCTGTACCAATTTAGTGTTTCCTGCACACTGGAGTATCTACCCTATAGTCCTTCCGTAGATAACAATATCTCTTTGAGGATGGTTCAAAAACCACCACCTTTCAATCTATTCAGAAGTCTGGGAGGAGGAACCATTGGTGGAACAGGGTTCACAGGAGGTGTCTGAGCCGGCACGGAGTCTGTTGCCGGAGGAGTAGCATCTAAAGGAATTCTGGTGGATGTGGATTGAGATCTAGCCCGGAGCTCATCCCTTCGGTTAATCAGAGGCTGCTCATCTTCTGGTTCAGAAAAATTAGACTGGGTTTCAACAGCTACTCCTTTCCTAGCTATGTTCTTCTTTCTTTTGCCTTTGTCTCTCGATGGGAGTTCTTGCCTTCTCTTCTCTAGGAGATTTGATCCCCCTTCGTTTATATTTATGCCCTGTGCTTCTGTCTTAGGTGGCATGGTTATATTTGTACGTACCATATCTACAGAAGATTGGGAGAAATTAGGAGAGAATCAAACACAACCACAGAAAATCTATTGCAGACAGGCTCACCGATCCAGTCAGCGAGTCGCCGAACCTCTTTGGCAAGCTCGATTGGGCTCGCCGAAGGGATTGGCTTAAAAATTAAGGCAAGTCGGCGATGTTAAGGTCCTTTCACTGAATCGCTGACTACTTTCAGCTAGCAAGGATTTGTCCGCCGAAAGTTACAGTGCAACAAGAGTTTTAGGGGTGCAGACAAAGGGCGATTATTCAGACTTTCGGCGGATCACCGAGTGCTTTTAGCGACCTCAAGCTTTCACGCCGAAAGTCACAGAATCCACAACACATATAGCATGAGATTGAAGGTGTTATGGGGTCATTAGGTGAACCACAGAGTGGTTCAGCGACCTCGACCCAGCTCGCCAAACAACCCAACGTGCCTATTTCCAACCTACCTTCTCAAATTCAACCCCGCAACCCCCAAAAACAAAATCAAAGCATGCACTAATGGAGTTCAATTAAGACCTGTAATACCCATCACCCCGGAATACTCATATTTTTCTTAGTTTTGCCAAATTTGGCCATTTGACGATATTTGCTATTTAGAATGGTGTCACCCGCTCTATCATTGAGCAATTCACGTCAATTAGCCCAAACACGGGCTATTCAGACTTTACCCAATCAATCCAAACAACATGCAAGCACAACCCAACAAAATTTCATTCATTTAAAAGCACAAATACACAGGCATTTGACGATCAAAACAATATGGGTGAGATTTTCAAATTGAAATCGGCATGGAAATAGTCTAATCCTATCAGATGAGGCCCATCACACGACAATACGAGATGACCATTGCAAATGAGTACAAAATTTTCGAAAGTAGACTCGGGATTTAGAAACCAACCTTATATGCCGATTGAAATAGGATTGAAATGCTAGGCGGCAAAGAAATCCTAGTTCCAAGAACCAATCAACAAATAATATACTAGTGGAAAGAAAGAATATTGAAAATAGTACCTTGGTGTGAGTTTGTGAAGTTTAAAAGCGAGGGAGAGTAAGGAAGTTCAAATTCTGAGACCTTTGGCCATTATAAACCGTTCAGTACGCGTCCATTCGGCGATTTTAGTCACACTTGCCGATACACTCGGCGACACGCCGAGCGGTCACTTGGTTCACCGAGTTTTACAGGATCTTCAGCCAAATTGAGGGTCCAAACGGCGGTCTGAATCGTGGTCGCCGACCTAGTCGGCAGTATGCCGAACTTCTTCTTAAGCTCACCGAGTTTTACAGGCTATGAATTAAAATTGTGTTGAACAAAATAGATGGTCAAGTCGGGCACGTCGATCTCTTCAGCGATATGCATTCTGACCATTTTACTCGCCACTTTGCACTTTCCAAACACTTTCCGCATTTAAACCTGTACAACCAACACACCATTATTTCTAAAAGCAAACTAAAGTATTTAAAGGGTTTTGGGTTGCCTCCCAAATAGCTCCTTAGTTAACGTCGTGGCACGACACAAGTCACCATTCATGCTTCATTGTTGGGGTTAGCCATATTATCACTAGGCAACCCCCCTATTTTTCTGTGAGTGGAGATAAGGCAACGCATGACCCATAAGGTTTTCGAGTAGCTGGACAGCTCTGGAATAAGACCAAATCATTCGCTTCATCCCTTCAATGTGTTCTTTCAATTCATCCAGCTCTCTATCTTGCTCAGTCACCTTGTGGAGAATGGTTGAGAGCATTCCCTCAATGCGTTTAACCTCATTCGCTCATGATGAGGGAAATATTTATCCTTCCTCTTGCACTGAAATTCAATATTCACCATCTTTTTGGCCAACTCATCCATCTGAGTCATCAGTATGGCCAACATGAAGTCCTTTTCTACTTCTTGGTGCGTTTCAGCCATTTGATTAAGTAGTTGGGTTGCTATCACTTATGGTTGTTGAGTTGGTCTACTAACCTCTTTTCTTCCGGACCAAGACTTCTGTAGAAACAGTCAAGGAGGGTTATGTCGGGAATGTTATGAGTTGGGCATTGAGTGATCAATTCATTAAACCTTGCCCATGACTTGTGGATCCGTTCACCTTCCAATTGCTTGAAGGAGAGGATACGATCCCAGAACATCATTACCTCTAATGAAGGAAACTCCATTAGCCCCCGAGTACTGCTCGCCATGCTCACTTCCTCTGTTTGGATATAAACAAACAAATAAAACAAAACTAAAAATTAAGTTAGTAAACTACGATTACCAAAAGCAAAGTTCGTCTTAACCAAAAGTTTTCACGTAACATCACTCCCTGGCAGCAACGCCATTTTGATGTTTGCGTAATCAAGGCACAACTTCCAATGCAAGTGTCTACGATCGTACAATAGTTAAGTAACCCAACCAAGGGTTGGGGTCGAGTCCCAAGGGAGTGGGCTTGACAATTAATAGAAAAATAAAATTAAGTTCTAATTAGTCATAGCTAAAAACATTATTGAATATAAACATGTTAGATCTAAGGGGTGACGCAGGCGTCAATTATCAATAGGGGTTTGTGACAAGTAAGCAAAAACAACAAAATGCAAAAAGAGCTAATCAAGGAGAGAGAATTCTTGGGATGTGATAGGAATACGGGATAGACTAAACTATTGGGTACATGCTTATGATAATAAATCTGCTGAATATTTGTGACTAGGCTAGACTATAGTGGGGATAAATTCTCTCTCGAGAAACTTATCTCGAATCAACTCGGTTTCTCTCGAACACCGAGTTGCCGCATGAAGAACAACTGTCGCCTTAGCCCACTTAGTCTCTCAAGCTGAGTGTGTGGGAGAAGGACTAGGGTTCACTCTCTCGAGTTGAACGTCATGTCGACCCAATTCCACCAGACATCAATTTAGTAGTCTTAGCTTTATGACCTCTCTCTCGAGCAACCCAAAAACACAAAGGTGAAATCTTATTTGCAACTACAATTTCATTAAGTTCCACCACAACTACTAAACGAAATCACATTTACACAACCAATAAACCATTAACTAGCAAGACCCAACAGATAATCTAACCCATATTCACAAAATCACAGCCCAAGAATTGGGGTTTTATCTAGACATGTAAAAGAGATAGAAATTTATACCAATATGAGTTTGAATTCAAATGGGTATGAAGATTTAAGTCTCAAAACAAGCAAAGAGTGAAGAATCCATAAGACTCAAGTCCAAATTCTTGGAGTTGAAACCCTTTGAATCTTCAAGATCTTCAAAACCCTCTCCAAACTTAGAACTCAAAATTCTATGTTAAAAATTTCTATATTAAAAATCTGATATTAAGCTACAACTCTCAATGAGTATTTATAGTTTTCAAAAATCTGTGCTGCAGCAGATCTTTCGGCATCGTTAGTCGAGATCGTCGATGGACTCGGCGATCCGCCCTTCGGTAGGTTTCATCGCCGTCTTGCTCCATCCTTCAGCATTGTCGTGTTTTGGATCATTGGGTTACATAGTACTTCTCGGCGACATGCCGACTACTCCTTTTCACCGCTGATTTGATCCTTTCTTTCAGGGCTCAGCACACTGGAACAAAAGGCAAGGATAAGACCTTTTGGCGACTCGCCGAACGGATTCGGCGATTCTCAGATCTTCATTTCTTCGTTCTTTCAGCTGCCTTTGTTCCTTTTTTGCTAAGTAGTGTCCATGCTTTCCCTCAAACTCCAAATACCTGAAACTTAAGGGTTTTCATCAGATATTGAGATAAAATATGCATTTGAGGACACTAACTTTATCAAAATATAGACCTAAATGAGTCCAATTTGTGGACTCATCATGTAACATTAAATTTATAGAAAAAATTACAAGTTCAAACCTAAAAGAAAGAAAAGTAAATAAAGACACAACATCCATAATAAAAGACATCACATTAATATATATATATATATATATATATATATATATATATATATATA
>JAJOOR010005382.1:0-32191 GCA_036250505.1 Solanum acaule | reverse complement strand
AAACCCTAGGTCTGTTCATAATCATGGAATCAAGAATCTGACTGAATTCTAGGGACCCAATGGGCGAAAGGAACCCACTAGTGAAATCCCACATACCTGGTGATGAATTCCACGGAGAAATCTTTCGATTTCGGGGCTGGAACTGATGGAACCTTGTTGCGTTCTTGAGCTAGGGTTCTTGGCCTTTTTCTCCTCTCTTGCTTCTAATTTTCTAAGTTTTGATTAATGATTTTGACTAAGGTAAGTTCTAATTATGTTTCTAGGCTTAAACTGACTAAAACCTCATGATTTAAGGTCAAAACGACGTATCTTAGGGGTTAAACGAAATAAGAAAAGACCAAAAGACCCCTGACTTAACTGCTGTCGGAGTGACTGACGGACGGGCCGTCATTCAATCGACGGTCCGTCGATTGGAACCGTCGGTCGAGTCTGCTTGACAGGGCTTCACTAAAACGGGCATAACTTTTTACTCGGAGGTCGAAATTTAGCAAACTCGGTGGCGTTGGAAAGATAATTCCATTATCTATCTTACCATAGGTCATGGGACACACAATTACTTTTGTGATAAGAGTTATGACCATCTGAAGTTGACCCATCTGAAATTTTCATCTAACTGGCTGCTACCCTCACCTACAGTCAGACCTACGGACCGTGCATCAAATGACGGTCCGTGCTGGTCAACCGTCAATAGGGATTGAAGCTGGGCTTTAGGGGCATTGATCCACGGACACGAACCACGGTCCGTGACTTGACCTACGGACCGTAGGTTCGGCCGCAGGTCAACACTTGGCCGAATTTCTAGCTGTGTTCTGGGGGAGTTTGATGACACGAACCACGGACTTGCAGGACGGACCGTGGGTCCTCCTATGGTCTGCAATATGGTCTATTTTCGGATACGGGGTATTACACATGTCATGATAACTGGTTGGCCTTATGCACACAAGTGTCGCTGCATGCAAAATAACATGCCCCTAAATCGAAACAGGCAACTTTGTTCCCATCAACAATGGTCTAGCTATCAATTGAAGACGTTTAATCAATGACTCTGCTAAACCATTTTGAGTATAAACATGTGCAACATGATGTTCAACTGTTATTTCAGTGGACAAACAATAATCATTAAATGCCTGAGATGTAAACTCACAAACATTATCAAGACGAATTGTTTTTATTGCATAATCTGGAGATTGTGCTTTTAACCTTATTTTTTGAGCCAACAACCTCGCAAAAGCCATATTGCGAGTTGATAATAAGCACACATGGGACCATCTTGTAGATGCATCTATCAAAATCATATAATATTTAAATGGTCCACATGCAGGGTGAATAGGTCCACATATATCACCCTGTATCCGTTCCAGAAATGTAGGAGATTCCACCACAACCTTAGTCACTGATGGTTTGATAACCAATTTTCCTTGTGAACAAGTAGCACAAGAGAATTTCTTTGATTGAAGAACATTTTGGTTCTTCAAAGTATGCCCATGTGAATTCTCAATTATTCTACGCATCATATTATAACCGGGATGACCCAACCGGTCATGCCAAATGATAAAATCATTAGAACCAGTAAACCTTTTGTTTACCACGGCATGTGATTCAACTGTACCAATATTTGTATGGTACAACAGACAATTTTTCATGCACAGTTTTCTTCTCTGCATTTATTGTAGTAATATAAAGGTATTCAGCCTTTCCTTCATTCGCAGTCTCAACATGATAGCCATTTTGGCGAATAACCTTGAAACTTAACAAGCTTCTTTGAGACTTACTACAATACAATGCATTATCAATTACCAATAATGTTCCTCCAGGTAGTAATAAGGCCACTCTTCCAGAGCCCTCAATCAATTTTGTACTACCGGATATTGTATTAACATATGCCTTTTTCATTACCAAATGAGAGAAATATTTCTTTTCTCTTAGTATCGTATGAGTTGTGGCACTGTCCAGAAGACACATATCTCCATTACTCATCTTGGATCCAACTGAAGACTGGAAATTTTTATTTATCTTCATAAAAATAAAAATACATAATAAGAAGTACGAAACTTAACAAAAGAAATCTTAAGTACATAAACTTTAATTAAGACATTGAAAATACATAAAAACATTATTCATTTCCCAGTTCAATTATCAATCTTCAGTTGTGATCCCCAAAGAAGTCCTCAGTTTCTAGATGAGTAATATCATCGAGCCCATCAAAAGCATCATCTTTCAATGCTAAATTTGCCTCAACATTCTCATCATATTTTTGAGAAGATCCTGCCTTAACATCATCTTTGAGAGTCAAATGTGACTCTACTCGGGCATTAGAAGAGGAGGCACCGCCTTTATTCCCTTTCCTTTTAAAGAAATTTTGATACAGCCTGACAAAATGCTCAGGTGCCTGGCATTCATTTTTCCAGTGACCTTTAAGGCCACAACGATGACAGTGATCACCCTTGCCTTTTGAAGGATTATTTTGAGAACCCATATTGTTCTCCCTTTTGTTATGATCACTACCTCGACGATTATTATATCGTCTTTTGCCTTTGCCACGCCCGCGCACATTATCATTGCCCCGATTATTTTGTCTTATTTCAGATTGGCCGTGTGCTTCTACACCGTGTGCCTCTGGTAATGGAGCACTTCCAGCGGGACGAGCTTCATGGTTTTTCATTAAAAGGCCATTACGTTGCTCAGCCACCAGAAGGCATGAGATTAATTCAGAGTATTTTTTAAAACCTTTTTCACGGTATTGCTGCTGTAATATCATATTGGAGGCATGGAAAGTAGTTAGTATTTTTTCCAACATGTCCTCATCTTTTATAGTTTCCCCACATAATTTCAGTTGGGAAGTTATTCTAAATACAACAAAGTTATACTCAATTACAGTTTTATAATCTTGAAACCGCAAGTGCATCCACTCATAACGAGCCCTTGGCAATACCGTTGCCTTGAGGTGGTCATACCTCCCTTTCAAACCTATCCACAATTCAAGTGGATCTTTCACTGTTAAGTATTCAACCTTCAGGCTTTCATCAAGATGATGACGAAGGAAAATCATAGCTTTCGCTTTATCCTGACTTGATGCCTTATTTCCTTCGATTATACAATCACCAAGACCCTTAGCGGTAAGGTGAATTTCAGCATCAAGTACCCATGACAAATAGTTCTTTCCAGAAATGTCAAGTGCCACAAATTCAAGCTTTGATAAATTCGACATGATGAAAACTATCATAAAATAGTTGAGTTAATAACATGATTTTGATTTCTTTATAATGAAAGATAAATTAATATTTCAAATGATTAAGAATTAGTATAAAATATATCATATGCATGAACATGGGATGTTACAAAAGCATGTAAACTCATAAAGTATGAAACTGTAAATTTAATATATATTCTAATTATTTTACAATATTTATTACTAGTTCAATAGTTATTAACGCTAAAGTTCCGTAAGATTTTTAAGTCATATTTAATATAATACTATTATTCTTTATGACACACCAATATTTATCATAAATTTATGACAAGAAATTAAAATACTTACGATTCTTCTAACTAGCATGTTATCATATATCCTAGTATTTAATTTAGAGTTATAAGTTACTAGCATTTAAACAACATAAAAATATAAACCTGAAACGTATTGATTATTATGCCTAGTAAAGTATCATACAAATACCTAAAGCAAGTTATATATGCAGTAATTAAATCGTTGATCAAAGACTTATGTAAGTCCTATTAGATATGTTATAAACATATAAATGTATACCTGACTCGGAAAGAAAATTGATTAACTTTTAGGGAAAAAGATAATTTCCGAATTAAGTAGGTCTTAATTGGATGGAAACTCGTGCTGATAACGTGTTGTAAAATGAGAGCAAAATATAATAATACTAAACAAGTAAGGAAGACAAATTGTGATGAGAAGTATAGAGTGAAGAATATTATTTAAAACTCTTCAAGTGTGTTCTCACAAGGGTGAAAAAACTACCCTTTTATAGGATTTAGAAAACACATGTTTTCATCCTTTAATCAAATACGTTAGTACAACTATAATAAATACAATAAATACATACATTACTTTAGAGATGAATTAAGAGAAACATCCACACAATTAAGTGGATTTGTAACAGGCTCAAGATTTTACATCATAATTTTTTTTTATTTCATTATTTGACCGGGGCTTGCACCATATCTTTCAATCTGGTCTCCTCTCCCAGGTCTCAGCTTCAGACTCAACCCATCCTAAATCCAACCAAAATTTTAACTCAATCCTTATAATTCTGATTTTACTTCATCATTTTAATTTTCCTTGTGGGTTATGATGTTATTAATCACGTCCCTTATCTAATTTTTCTTATAATAATTCTTTTAACCTATTTATTTTTTATTGAGTTCTTCTTTAATCAGACGGTAAAACAGACCTCCAAAGCTCTTAATCACCAGCTCCAACTAATAAACCCTAAACCCTTCCTCCACCATTATTACTTGGAGTTGAAGTTTCACTTTTCCATCCAGAAAATTGCAGAGATGGATTTGGACTTCGACTGTCCAAGTAAAGTCCCGAGCAGGCAAGCTCGTTTTGCTCCCAAGAATTCAAAATTGAAACCCCAACTCAAAAGTGAAACACTGCCATTGAATGGAGATTCAGATATTTCGACTAAAAAGGAAGAATTGGTATCACAACTCCCTCTAAGAGATCATATAGCGAAAAACGGAGAGGCAATGGTTGAGGACGACGTTCCATTGAATGGAGAGACTACGGGAAACGACCTTGCAGAAGAACAAGTCATAGTGGAAACTGATAGCGATCGAGATGAAGTTGTCCGTGAAGTTGACGTGTGGCTTACCCCTTCCGCCAATGAGGTAGATTTTCTTGATTCAATATACGGTTGCTTATTTGTTGAATTTGCAAATTTTTCTATTTGTGAAGTATATTTTGTTTTCTTTTTCAGTTCTATGTACTCCAATATCCGTTGAGGTCCGAATGGCGGCCCTATGGATTGGATGAAAGATGCCAAGACGTGAGTTACAACTGCTTTTAGTGTTTTCCTTTGAACAAATTGGTCATTGTTATGTGATAATGCTAAAGGCAGGAATGGATTGGCTGGTTTAAAATGACCAGTTTGGATGTCTGAAATCGTTTTTTTTAATCATTTTGCAGGTGAGGTTGAGACCTTCAACGGCAGAAATGGAAGTTGATTTGGCAATAGATTTTGATTCTAAAAATTTCGACAGAGACTCTGTACATGCAGCAATGATAAAAAAACAGGTTCTTTTAGATATATGGAAGCTAGACTTTTAATGTTTTTTCTCTTCTTAAACTAGCAACAAAGACAAAAAAAAAGGAACTAGGTGATTTCTTTTTATATGTGTAAGCCTTGTGCAGTAGTTACCCTGTACAATTGTTGGCAGGGGCTGATTTACTTAGTCGGAGAAATCCATATTAAAAGCATTGCAGCTCACTTGGTCAGGCGCTACTGTTGCGAACTTGAGTTTCCTAGTTTTATACCCTGCAGCCTAAAGCTTTTCTTTTCAAATATTTTCGCCTCATCATACATACATACACAAAAGATACTTTATCCAGTTCAAAGTTCCAACCATGGACCTCTTGGGAGTTATAAATGCTTTGAACCATTTAGTCCAGATTAACTTATACAGCATCTTATACAATAAGAAATTGATGCTGTAGCAGAATTATAGATTAAAACAAAATGTCTCTTTCCTTTTGTTTGGCAACTTTTTAATTTAGCATGTTTAAAACCACAAAATTAAAGGACATTTTAGTACCTTCTACATATTCTTAGTTTAAGACCACAAGATTCAAAACTCTTTGTTTCTTAAACACTGTGCCAAGTCAAAACTAGGCAAATAAATTAAAATGGAGGGAGTATTACATTTCTCTCCATTTCTCCTCCTTAAATTCCATTTGTAATACCATCTGTTTTGGGCCTACTCCTTGCTCTTAATGGACATGTGTATACAAACAAAGGCAGATCCACGTGGAATGTAGGGGGGGGGGGGTCATGGGATCCTGTTGAACTCAGTTTCTTTTTAATAGACATATATACCTTAAGAATCGAGTATATATTTGATTGTTCACCCTGATATACAAAAGTGATCTGGGACATAGACTGAGTCTGCGCTTAAGTTTTGTTTTTCTAATTGATTACCATGGTTCGATTCCTATCTCTAGCATAACCTTATATTATTGTATTTGTTTTTGATTAATAAAGAGGGACCTTGTCAAAGTTAGAATCTAATATTAGGAGCAGTGCTTGGATAGTGAAAGGCGACAAGGGTTTGCCGCGCCACAAGGCGATAAAAGGCGACAAGGGTATGCCTTCGTTACAAGGCAAGGCGAGTGGCAGGGCACTTGCCTTTTTGAAGTGCGGCCCAATTAATACTAAAAAAATAAAATATTTAATTGCATATGTTAAAATAGGTCTTAGGCCTAACTCACACCCCAAAAGCACCCCAAAAATAAAAATATTTCCCACGCACCAGATGCTAAGCACTGGGTAGTGAGGTGGGCTGTTAAAGAATGACAAAAAGTCTCACATTGGTGGTTAGTGAGATGGGTGGACTCCTTATAAGACTTGGGCAATCCTCCAACCTTTGAGCTAGCTTTTGGGGGTGTGAGTTAGGCCTAAGACCTAATTTAACATGGTATCAGAGCAGGGACCATCTCACCCAATGTTGGGTCTCCTAAAATCAAAATTGCCCACGCACCAGATGCTAAGCACTAGGCGTGAGGTGGGGTGTTAAAAGAATGACAAAAGTCCCACATTGATGGTTAATGAGATGGGTTGACTCCTTATAAGGCTTGGACAATCCTCCTCCCTTTGAGCTAGCTTTTGGGGTGTGAGTTAGGCCTAAGACCTAATTTAACATGGTATTAGAACAGGCAGAGGTCCTGTGATCGAATCTCACCGCCACCCAAATCAAAAAAGAATCTCCACATGCTTGGCCCATGAAAAAAAATCAGGCCCGCACGTGAGGGGGCGTGTTGAGAATATAATTAAATAATAAAAAATGTGCTCTCTCTAATAGCTTAAGCTTTTAGATGAGATGGTCACACACTTTAACAACATATATAAATAATCAAAATTTCAATAGCAATAATCTATTAGCAAATATTTCAATTCAAAAACGAAAAATAGATAGTATATACTAAAATTCTTGAACTTGAAAGGGAAATAAACAGAACAAAAGTCAAAGCAGTGAGTAAAAAAACAAAGGTAGAAATGACTCTGAAGTCTGAAGAAGAAGGAAAAGAAACAGAGGAAGAAGAAAATTGAAGAAGAAAAGAAGACATACGTATTGGTTGGACTTTGGAGTCGCCGGAAAAGTCTGGCACCTAAGGAATCTAGTCGAAAACCCTAAAATTATCTTTTAACTTTTAAACCCTAAATTGGTTGCCTTTTTAAAAGAAAATACAAAAGGCGACACCTTTCTTGCCATGGCATCGCCTTTTGAAGATCACCTCGCTACAAAGCTAAAAGGCGATGAAGGGTTGCCTTGCCTCTCGCCATTGCGACAAGGCGATCGCCTTTCACAACACTGAATTTAGGAGGAGTCGAGTGTTCAATTTCGTTTTCTTTAAGCCTCAATTTTCTTAACAAAAGAGGCTCGAAAGTTTGCAAAAGAAATGTTTAGAGAAAGAGTCGATCATACATCCTTTACAAAACAAATGAGGTGTTGGAACAAGAATACACTTTGTTAAGTTTTATCATTTTTGCTTAATATATCCACTTCTTTGCAATCAAGCGATGTCACGTTCAACATGCATTTGACTTCATGGTTGTAACTTTATTGTTAGGTGTAGGATAAGGAGGTTGTATTTTGAGAACTTTGACATTTAGAGTCTGGGAACTCCACACTTGATATTTGTTCCCTTAGCAGGAATTACAGTTCTAATTGTTTGACCCAGAATCTGATTGGTTCTGAATTTCCAGATTGTTTCTACAAAATGGGTGCCATTATCTACTTGCGCTGATTTTGCTGTTGGGATCCTCATTGGTGATAAGGTAAATGATTTGTTGTTGATGGCTTAAATGCATATTTAACTTCTGGCCTCGTGGAGTTCTGATTGACTAAAAGTTAGTCTTCCACAGGTTTCTTATGTGCTTATGCGTGTTCTGCTTTTGTCCTTTTTTTTATTATAAAAAAAAATATTTTAGACCAGAACAATGTCGGGCGGCTACTCTCTCAACCTCAAATGTAATCAAGTCAAATTTTTATCAGCTTCAAGTTGAAGCAAATTATTTGCTGTCTGCTGTCAAATCTAACTCAACCGTTACCTATGGAGTTGGAAACTGTTATAATACCTTTGGCTCTCTTATTTAGCCCAAGTTCTGCCACTTAGTATTAAAAAATTGTTAAGTCCTTCTAGTTATATTCTTCTGTTTCTTATATACATTGGTGTGAGAAACTTCAACTAAAATCTCTAAGTTTGATGATAACTATTTGAAGCTCATTGCTGCAGTCAAAAGAAAATAATATACTGTAAATATGCTTTTCACTTTTCAGTACAACGTATGTACTGTTCTTGTCAACATACACAAATGTTACCTTCTTAAATTTTTTGTTACAAAATAAGTATGAAAGCTTATTAATGTTCTCAATAGTCACACTCTTGCTTCCTGTTTGTTATGCAGTTACACCTCAATCCTGTTCATGCAGTTGTACAGCTCCGACCATCACTGCAGCATCGTAAGGAAAGTGAGTTGAAGAACCTTACCACCAGCAATGATGAAAAAAGTTGTGAAAACGAAGACGTCAAGGAGAAAAAGCCTGTGGGTCCATCAAAGAAGCAGGTTCATTCATGATTTGCTATTTGATGGCAGCTCCTAAGCTCAACTTATATGAACCTTGTATACAACTACTTTCATGTTATATTATGGTACATATCAGTGGCTAGCACTTAAAATATCATATGTCGAGGCTTTTCCCCTTCTCTGATTAACTTCACTTTTTGAGCCGAGGGTCTATCGGAAGCGACCTCTCTACCCCACAAAGGTAGGGGTAAGGTCTGTGTACATCTTAGTTCTTACCGTCCCCAAACCACACTTGTGGGATTACACTGGGGGATGTAGTTGTAGTATGTCAAGGACTTCTCGGTTCCTGATTTACTAGCTTTGCCACAATTTTGGATAAATAATGATAAAGGGAATGCCTAAAGATTAGTCTTCTATGGTTAAGCACTTTCTGCTATTTTCAAGACTTCTTTTCTAGTATGGTGAACTTCACACCCTTACCCAGGACTCAGGAGCCCAGTATCTGCCTTTCCACTTTGCCTCACTTGGTGACCTGAGTCAACCCTAACCTTATTGTTGTAGGTGGATGATCTCTTGCAACTAGGCTATCCCTCCCCTGATGCTGTTCAAACTTTTCGTATAAGTGCTTTACCTTTTCTTTGATGTATTCATGAAACATGTACCGTTTGTGCAGAACAAACCACCTGGGAACTACAAGGATATTGGAGAGGTATGAACCTGTTAACATGTACTGACAAAATTTCCGCTTTTCAGTATTAGCTAATAACTCTTCATATTGTTCATTAGCTTGAGTGGCTGTCGATTTTTCGTCTACTATTTTGGATTTGACGTTTCTGTTGGAAGTGTTTTCTATTTATATCTACTCAAGATCAGTTAGCTTTCTCCATGCAGTTGCCAATATCATTTTAAACAGTTTCATTAATGCGGATCCTTTTGAAGTTATTGATATCTATTTCATTTCCTGTTTTAGCATTGGTTACATCTAAAATACCATGGGACTAGGAGTGACATTTCAGCCAGACATCTTCAGAAAATGACCATGGAGGGAGGCTCCCCAGTACCATTTTCAATGATCCCGTATGTATCTGCTAATATGGTTGATTTTTCTTCGCTTGAGTGATATATAATTTTTGCAAACTGATTCTGTTCTGGACAATTAAAAGACACATTTCCTGCCTCAGAGCATACATTTATCTACTCTCATTGTTTTTTGATGAACTAAGGGTAATTCACTAAAAAGCATCCAGAAGATGCAAGCAGAAAATTACAAGAGAGGGAGATAGTGCCTGCTCATAGCCTCATACCACTACATACCCAGTGTTATCCCACAGAGATAGTGCCTGCTCATAGACACACTAAAACACTATTCTATCACTAAGGAGTAGAGAACAACAACAGCATACCCAGTGTAGACCAAAAATTGAACACAACTAGTTACAGGGGCCTGATTGAGCCAACTAAACAAATTCAGTAAGCATTTTGCTTTGAGTACATGAGTAGGAGTTGAAATCCCACAAAACATCTATGATTCAATTCATTCCCGATGTACCAAAAAAATAGCAGCAGACACTGTTTCCTATACACCAGCTTTCATATGCTTCTGGATGCTGTTAGGCTTGACCCAGGCTAGTCAACAACAACAACAATAAATCCAGTGTAATCCCACAAGTGGTGTCTGGGGAGGGTAGTGTGTACGCAAACCTTACACCCCTACCTTGAGAAGATAGACTGTTTTCGATAGGACCTTTGCTCTAAAAAATATGTAAAAGAAGTCAAAACAACAGCAAGATAATACAATAATTGAGGCTAATGATAGTAATAAAAATCTAAGAATATTAAAATACATGAATAATACTACTTCGGGAATAATATCTACTACCCTTCTACTCTAATTGACCCAGGCTAGTGCAAGAATAGAAAAGAACATGCTCCAAATATCATATGCTACAGAACGATGCAAAAAAAAGATGTCCTAACACTTTCAGAATCTAAATAGCACATCTACTCTCATTTTTATTCTAATACCAGTTTTTTTCGTGCAAATTTGATACACAGGGGTGATTATCTGAACGCCATTTGTCCTGCAAGGCCAACTGACATTGACAGATTAAGAAATCTTAGAACAAGGTACTGCAGACACTTTAGTTTGTCCTTCACATCTATTGTTTTGACATTGAAAGGTCTGGAGGTGCTGCTAAGGACAAAAATAAAATTTTATTTACATCTATGATCGTAGAGCTGTCTTTTTCTTTGCTATGTGGCGTTATCATCCTCTAGTATTGTTGGACCATTCCACTAACTGCAAATTATCATCTTCTTTTTCAAAGAAATTGCATATTACTGTAATCTATTTCCTTATC
Source organism: Solanum acaule (assembly GCA_036250505.1). Lineage (NCBI taxonomy): Eukaryota > Viridiplantae > Streptophyta > Magnoliopsida > Solanales > Solanaceae > Solanum > Solanum acaule. The sequence continues at coordinate 21,057 of JAJOOR010005382.1, read as the reverse complement.
TCCCTCTTTCATTTTATTTATTTAATTATTCAATCTCTTTTTGCTTTCTGTACAATGTTGGGTAGAGATTTTGATTATCTTTGATTACTTGTTCATAATCTAATTTTTAGTTAGCAATTGACTTGTCTTTGGTTGATGGACTGGTAATTTCATACAATGTCAGAGATTAGATTCACATAGTAGCTTAAGCCTAGTCGCAACGTCAATGAATGTAATTCTGATTTGACTAAATTAGTAGATCAAAATGGGAAGGAGAACTTTTTTCTGAGATGGGGAAAAATCTCTCTAGTGGCGTATCCAGATTTTTCACTACCGGGTTCAAAAAATAAAAATGTAGTACTTGAGATTTGAACTTGGAACCTCAAGGTGAATTTTGAACCCCCTCAACCACTAAGCCAACCTCTATCTTATATTTAGGAGGTTCAAAATCTATATATATACATAAAAGTTTAAAAATACCCAAATGGTGTCATTTTTAGCCGAGGGGGTTTGTGTGAACCCTCTAGATCCACCATGACATGAATGCTTCTGCTGGCTTGGACTTAGTGGAGAAAGGAGAATTTCACTAACATATCAAGTTCAACAAAATATTGTGGAGGAGATTTCTAGGAATGCAGCATTGGGAGGTTTAGCAAATCTTTGGCGATGTGTGAAGTTGGAGCAAATAATATTTTGGGGGAAATTAGGAGAGAATGTGAACACAAGAAAAGACTGGAAGCTATTAGGTGCTCAAACTCTAAAGGTCCAATCGGTCCCCCCCACCCCTACCCATTTTGATGGTTGAACTTGGTCTATATTTAGGTCAAGTACATATTGGTGTTCCCTCTAAGGCATGCTTTAGAAACAATCTAGATTCTGAATTCTCTCAGTACTGCATATGTCAGTCAAAAGCAGGAAAAAAATCTCCAGTCTACTGGGGCTATGAAGATTTTGATACTAACACCATGAATTGGTAGGCTAAGCAGGAAAAGGAGAACTCAGACTTGAATTGCGAGGCAAAATTAAAGCGTGCATTTTACTGAAGAAACATGAATCAAGACCATAAAATGTTAAAAAAGTTATACTTGTAGAGATAAAATAACTATAAACACAAACACCTATATATATGGACAAATCAAAGCAAACAGATGTCCTGACTTTGAGTTTCACAACCACCATTATGAAAAACAATTCCACGTGCTTGACCCATGGAAAAGAATAAGACCTGCAAGTTAAGGGTGTGTTGTAACTTGTAAGCATGATTAAATAAATAAGAGTATGCTCTGTTAAACAGCCTCAACTTTTAGATGAGGTGTTCACTCACTCCAACATATATTCTATAGTATATGCAGGAAGCATTGTTGTCCCTGGTTTATAAAAAAATGTGTTCCAGAGTTAATTTTGGCATTGTGGTGGTAGGTGGGGGTGGGGGAGAGGGAGAGTAGGTTAAAGGATTAAAGCTTTGTTGCTTTCTTGGTTTGTCATTGTAATAAATATGAGCAGTATGAAATGCAAGGATACATTATGCTTTGTTTTTGCTAGAAAACCTAATCTTCCAGAAAGTGGTTTTTGTTCTTGACATTCTAGCAATGAAATAAATAAGAAAACATGGTCTTGCTTCTTTCTAGTTTTGGAGTAATTGGCAGATCTACAAAAATCTTTGGGGCAGTTTTATGTGATAAATCTTATTTCCATTTCTTTTTTTCATCACGTCTTGAGGCCAAGGATGGGAGTGGACTGTTGTTCCAGAATATGCTGTTGGATACTTTTTCATCATGTTACTTAGCTAAACTTGCACCTCACTGGTCATCTTATCCTTGGTGTTCTACCTTTGTCATCTATCAAATTGATTTCTTTTCATTTAAAAAGAACCTTGTCCTAAATAGCCATCAGTTGTTAAAGTTGATCCCTTGGAATTAATTATTATTGACTGGTGTGACTTATATTCATTCTAGGTGTGCTGATATAGTTAAATATGAATATGCAGCCTATGAATTAAATTGCTTATTTTCTTTCTCTTGCCAGAAGTTTTCTGTTCCTTCCATTCAGTATCCCAGCCATGTGGAATAGATAGCAGTTCTTGATATGCCATGTTTCTCAACTATCTTAAATTAACATTCTTTCCCAGTCATTATATGCTCCTAACTTGTAAGTTGCCAAATGGATGGTTTTCAGGTTGTCTCAGAAACCTTTTGAAGAACGTGTTAGAACTTGGCTTCTTCAGGTTTGTACCTACTATTTGGATTTTGCGCTGCTTTTATATTTTTATGCCTGCAAGGCTGCAACAAAGTTTGTTTAGATGGCCCCATGGTGCTTATAACTCATAAAGGCAGCACATTTCTAAATATGAATTCTTTTCGCAACAGGGACCTCCAATTCATCGTTTTGATGCTCTGAAGCACCTAGCGCCAGATAATCCTGTTGATGAGATTTTGGAAGTTCTCAAAAGTTGCGCACAATTAGTTCAAGGATTGTGGGTTCCAAAAAGTTCATTAGTCTATGACACAAACAATGGAGTTGAAGTTTTAGCGAGGAATTTTGTTCTTTATGAGTTTACCAAGAGTACCCTAATTAAGAAGTCAGTGTTTGGCAGGAGGCCTGAATTCCTTAAAGCTGCGACACCAGTTCTAAAATCATTAGCTGTTGAGAGGCCTGACCTGGATGATTGGAAGCTCAAAGAGCTTCCTGACAAGAAATTTGAAAACCTTTATGGTGATGTTGTAAGAGAGCAGCAAGCTATCTGGGAGTCCATGGGGAAACAGATTAATGATATTATGCATGGAGGAAGAAACAGGCCTACTTTGAAGAATCCTCTAAACCCAAAGGCCAACATTCCTGTGTTGTCTAGTAGTGATAAGCCCACTCCTACCACATTTTTGAGAACATCTATGTCAGAAGAAATTCGAGGAGCTTTACCAAAGGCGCTTCAAAATGTTTTTAGAATCCATAAGGTTTGCAGGTGAGGTCTCTGAAAATGACTTATGAACTTTCTGCCTTTGCTGTTTATTATCTAGTTAAACGTGATTTTGGGTATTCATCTTAGTCACACGAATTGATAGAGCATGCAGAAACCTGGGTCAAACAGGTGGTTAATTGACCTTGGTTTGATTGCTCATCATATTTACAATCATTTTGGGGATTTTTAAAATTGCTATTCTCCCTTCAACTTCTGCCACCTGTTGTCGTCCCTTTCTGTTTGGTTCAAGAACCCTCACCTTTTTATGGGTAAATAGGTGTTTTTTAAAAATAGGTGTTTTTTAATCTCCCCTGTAAGTCAGTTACCTATTTATTCAATTCTTCCTGATTTCACCCTCCCTTTAATTGATTGTTTCATCCTTTCTTTTCTTCTTCTTTTGATGAAGTAAGAGAATTTCATAGATGGCATCAAGAAGATGCAGAGGTTACGAAAGTAAGTAGATACTCAAAAGGTTATCAGCCATAGCTACAAAACTAAGCTAATGCTATACAGGGGAGAGATTCTGCCAACTGAACAACCATAAAAGACATCTACCTGAAGGGTATAAGTGGGAGTTAAAATCCCATAAAAACATCTTTGGTTCCTTTCTGTCCAGGCACACCAAAAGTTACATGCAGGAATCATCTGCCAAATTTTCCTGATGGACTTATCAACTTTCCATTGAGACGAGCATTCATAGGCATCTTTTATGCTTTGTGGCATAATCCATTTGAGACCAAAAATAGAGAGAAGCATACCCCAAATATCTATTGCAACTGGGAAGTGTAGCAAAAGATGTCTATTGGATTCCGACTTGTTGAAGCGAATGAAGCATGTATTGACTGTCTGAAATTTCCTTCTAAAGGCATACTTCTTGTTAGGCTATCCAGCTGAACATATCTTAGGGGCGAGTTTTGTTTTCCAGATATATTTCCAGGGCCATCTGTCAATTATCTCATTGGAGGAGCATAGGTGACAGTAGTCTTCCTTCACTGAATAGGGACCATCCTTCCATTTTAGGTTGTCAGTTATATCTGGCTTGACATAGTGTTCTTCCAATTTGGACAATAACTCCATAAGGTGTGGTAATTCCCAGTCTTGAATATTCCTCCCGATTGTTTCATCATGAGTATGACCCAGAGTTGTGAAAGGTGATCGCCTCGTCTCCAATGGCCTGAGCAGAGGCGAGGCAACCCTTCATCGCCTATTAGCTTTGTGGCGAGGCGATCTTCAAATGGTGATGCCATGACGAGAAAGGCATCACCTTGTGTATTTTCTTAAAAAGGGGCGACCAATTTAGGATTTTTAAAAGTTAAAAGGTAATTTTAGGTTTTCTTTCCAAATTTGCACAGTTGCACTCTTAGACTACAACTCCAACCAATCGACATGACTAGACTTCTCCGGCGACTCCAAAGTCCAACCAATACGTATTTCGTCTTCTTTTCTTCATATTTCTTCTTCCTCTGTTTCTTTTTCTTTCTTCTTCTTTAGACTTCAAAGTTCTTCTACCTCTGTTTTTTTTCTCACTGTTTTGACTTTTGTTCTGTTTTTTTCTTATTCAAGTTCTAGAGTTTTTTAGTATGTACTATCTATTTTTAGTTTTTGAATTGAAATCTTTGCTAATATGTTATTGCTATTGAGATTTTGATTATTTATATATGCAATTAAATATTTTAATTTTTTGATATTTTTGGCGCCATGCTTCAAAAGGCGAGCGCCTCGCCTTGTGGCGAGACAGACCCGTGTCGCCTTTCGCCGACCAAAACACTGGTATGACCAGTCTTCTGAAAGGATGAGATGGTCTAGTTATAGGACATTTCTCTTTGCTTTTGGAATATTTTGATACCATTGAGCAGTGGTATCACTCGGAGTCCTGTTTATGTTGACTTCTTGTTAGAGGTGAGTTGTGCGAGGATTTAGGTCGAAATTGTCCATCACAAGATTTATGTTGCCTTTTCAGTATGTTGTATATCTACTTTACCTCTCGAATGGTAATGGATCATAACATAGAATATACTACATTGTCTTTTTTCTGTGCTCCTCATCTGTCTGAGATTCAGAAGGAACAGAGTATTTTTGTTGTTCAAGAAAAAAAACTCTGCATGACTTGCTTTATTTACCTGAGTTCTTCCATCTAAACTTGTGACCCCTAACCAATTGAGAATCTACTGTTTACTTTTTGCCAGTTTGCTTCAAATTTGCGAACTGATGGAAAAGGAAGATCCAAAGAAAGCTATAATTGCACCCACGGGTGTTTCTGATGCACTTCGAAAGGAGATAGAGGCAGTGGTTAATCAGATTGCTGTAAACATCCATGGTGTCTATGTTTTGAAGTCATCGCCAGATAATCCACAGTATGATGCATTGAGGTTTGTAACTATTGGTATTATAACTAACACTTAAACACCTTGCTCCGTGGCTAATACATAGTTTTGGTTCTCAGGAAAGTTGTAATTGATCTTTTTATGGCTGAAGGGTCGAGTGCAAAGCTAAAGAAAGCATCTATAGTTGAAGCTGCCAAGTTGCAACTGGGAAGGGATGTTACCACTGTGGAGTTTCAAAAGGTGAGTAGTTCCTTTCTTACTTGTCATGAGAATTAAGTTATATTTTCTTTGACTTTATTGTATGGGGTTTCAGGTAGTGGCAGAAGTCAATAATTGAACAGTTTTTATCATAGTTGATGTAGCGATTTCAATTAGTCAATCAATCAAATATGCCTACTTCCGGTTATTTAAATACTTGTAAGAAATTTGTCTTGAAGGCATATTTTAGGGGTCTAAAAAAATAGAGGTTCTCTAAATCTCACACTTCTCCGTACTCGAACCTAATGTATGTGTAGCAACAACCATGAAAGCTTAGTACAAGTAGTTCTGTAGTTGTATTCTATCTAACCAAGTCTACATTAACTCCAATTGATTGTAGGTCTTTGATCCACCTTCTCCAAATAATTTTAGGTCTATTTCATCTTTTTAGCGCTTTCAATCACTAGAATGTACATATGAACTGGTAACTTTCATGGTAAAGAAGCGTTTCACGGACTTGCAAGTAATGGGATGTCGCGATGGAGGTGTGTTGGATTTGGTTCCTATAGAGTGGTGAGACTTGACCCTCGGACTACCCCCAAAAAAGATTGTTTCAAGTACCTTGGGTCTCTAGTCCAGGGAAGTGGAGACATCGATCATCATCGTATTAATGGGCTTGGATGAAGTGGAGGCTTGCATTCAGAGTCTTGTATGATAAATGGTATCATCGAAACTTAAAGGTAAGTTTTATAAAATGGTGGTTAGACTGACTTTGTTGTATGAGGTAGAGTGCTAACCAATCAAGAACTCCCATGTTCAAAAGATGCATATCGTGGAAATGAGGATGTTGAGGTGGATATGTGGGCACATATGTAGCGATAAGATCAGGAGTGAGGATATTCAAAATAAGGGGGGAGTGGCCTTCGTGGTGGACAAAAAATGAGGGAGGCGAGATTGAAATGGTTTGGACATGTGAAAAGGAGATGCGCATACGCTCCAATGAGGAGGTGCGAGAGGTTGATTATAGTAGGTACGAAGAGAGGTAGAAGTAGACCGAAAAAGTATTAGGAAGAGGTAATTAGACAGGATATGACTCAACTTCGGGTTATTGAGGACATGGCCTTAAGAGTCAAGATAAAAGGGTATGGAGGATGTGTGCTTAGATGGTTAGTGGGCAGGAGTGTTGTCTTGCTTTTCGAGGGATTAGGTGTGTTGGTGTTTGTCCTCATATTGGTTGTATTATTGTAGTTCTTGCTTTTGATATCTATCATAGTTTGTTGTTTAATGTGTTTCGATTGTCGCATTATTTTGTTCTTGTTCCTTTCTTGTAGGATTTGCACTGCTTCCTTGTTAGTTGCTATGTTTTTCCCTCCACTGCTTTCTTACTCTTTGTTTGGATTTGCTAAATTTGAGCCGAAAGTCTTTCAAAAACAGCCTCTCTACCTCCATGAGGTAATGGTTAGGTCAGTGTACACTCTATCCTCCCTAGAACCCTTTTGTGGGATTCCATTAGGTATATTGTTGTTGTCTACTAGTTAAAAAGAATTTCCTTTTTCATTTTCCATTGAGTTTCAAAAATTGTTATTTTCTTTTTTCCCCTTCTTTTTATTATTGGATCTATGGTTTGGTAAGTTTTAATTTAGGGTGTGTGTTCGGTACAAAGGGAAATGTTTTTTAAGAAAATAAGTCAGTTTCTTACTTATTTTTTTGTGTTTAGTATGTAAGCAAAACATATTATTTTAAAAGACTTAAGTCATCTGTAGCCCCTTAAAGTTATCCGTATAATTCATTTAGACATCTCAACTAAGGCTTGTACCTATTGAACACTCTAACCTTAAGAAATTTTTACCTATTTGACATAAACTGACAAACAGTTGAAAAATAAAAATGCGTGTATCTCAAATGTGAATACAAAATCGATTTACCAATAAAATGATGACACGTGGTATTGTATTCAATTTTTTTTAAAAGCTCTATTTAAATAATCCAAAAGGTATTTTAAAAAATTAAAAAGTTTTTTTTAATTAACAGCCCCCCCACCCCTTCTTTCCCTTCTCCTTCTTCGATAGACCCAGTTCTGGTTTCCCCTTCCACCGGAGCCGGTGTCGGCACCGGCGACGCCAGCAAACCATCGATCTACCTCTTTCTTCTCTTTCGTTGGCGTCGGCAGTACAAAATACACCATTGCTATCCACTCGAGCTAATACTCATTCTCTTTCATTTCGATAGCATATCTTTTACTCATTGCCTTCATCTTCTATCCATTAGTAACTATTTATTAGAATTGAAAAAAAAAATAACAAACTTTTTCCCAAAAAAAATCAATTCATATTTTTTCATGTAATAAATTGAGCTTCATCGAGATATTTGAGACGTAAATTAACATAAAAAGGGAAATAAGAAGAAGAATGGCAAAGGGTGAGAGAAAGAGAGAGGTGGAGGGGGTGGGGTGTGCGCATGTGTGTAAGATAAATGATGAAAATGGTGGAATAATAGATGCAGGGATGGGGAAGAAGACGAGTGCTCCTTTTTTTTTTTGATTAATTTTTTTCTTTTTTATTAATTCAGGTGCATAAGTTAAGGGAAAAAAAAAGAAAAAATATTATTTTTTGATAACTTAACGCGCTCAAAGAAAGTGAAGCACACGTTTTTTGCCATGTCAACATTTTGTGTCTAATAGGAATGACTTTTGAACAAATAAGGTGTTCAATTGGCACAGGGATAAGTTGAAGTGTCTAAGTGAATTATGCGGACAACTTTAGGTGGCCAGAGATGACTTAAGCCATTTTAAAAACATTTTTACATAATCTAGATAAATACTATGGGAGATGGGGGTGTAGGTGTGGTGGGGATGGGGATGGGGATGGGTGAAGATGAGGTGTGTTGGAGGGTGGGGAAGACTCGATCAATGTGAAATCTCACTTGTAGAACTTGTTTTCTCTACTTTCCATTAGGCAAGTCATTTTCCTCATTTTTAAGGAACTTGTTTTCCTAGAGAAAATGATCTCCAAATTTTTTAACCAACTGAACATGGGAAAATCGGGAAACATATTCTGGGTCTTGTTTTCGTCCATACCGAACACACCCTTAGGTTCAAATTACGGACAGTCTTTTTCAAATTACTACAGGCAACAGAAAAAAATTGATTACAACAAATGTGAAAGTTCACCACAGACCAAGCTAATCATGAAGGGGAAACTATACATGATATTCTTTTTCGTGGAACTGCTCTTTGTTTTAGCTATCAACCTAATCCTAGAATAGGGAATGATCCTCGGCACTGTTTTATGCAAACTACTCATTTGTTATAAAATTAAGCCGATCAGACCTTTTTAAAAAAATAATAATTTTGAAGACCAAGTTAAGGTGGAATGCAGAAGGTTTTAATCTCTTCTCTGCCCCTTCTAGTACCATTTACCCCTCATATTTCCATGACTTGCAGCAGTGGTGATTTTGCACATTCCGATAACTAAGAGACCAGAGAGAACAATGTAAAAAAGGAAATGGAAGTGTAATCACCTATCTGTTTAGTATGTGCAAAGAAGAGAAATCAGCTTTTTATTGAGGAGTGAGTGGAGAAAATTGTTTCCCAGTAGGTCTTGTAAAACAATGGCTAGACAAGTAACAAACCTCTTCTCTTTCCCAAGCTGGCTCTCATACCTCCCCTGATTTTAAACATACATGTTTCTACTTTTGGGTAAAACACTATAAACCTGTTATAGAATCGATTTAAGAAATTTGAATTTTGTTAAGTTTTATATTGGAACTTCACCCTTCATCGCAGATGTTTCTGACCTTTAGATTGGGATGTTATTATTTGACGGCTTAGTCCTGATTGAATGTTGAGAGATGATTAAAGACATTTTCTGGAGTAAGATAAAAGTTGGCAATACTGCCTGACTATGCCAAATGAGTTGGGAGATATTAGTGCAAAAGAAACAAAAACTGCAAAGCTAACACTAGCATTTGACAGGATCCATTTCTTATCCTCTTTTTTATGGTGTGGTGATGTTTCTACCTCAGGCTTTGTTTTTTCTCCTGGGCTCCTGTCAGGGTTCTCGTTATTTTGCGCTTCTTTTATGTAAATTGGGTCTAAGCAACACTGTCATAATCCTGCCCATGTGCTGACAGGCGGCTTGGCCTGGTAAAGTTATTGGGATTTAAATAGCTTGGACATACATGCACTATTATATGAAGTTGATCTATTTACCAGCATAAGCAGATGTATCCGATAGATGTTTGTAGTATCCTGTTTCCGATCCTCTTATCCCAGTTCCCATCTTTTTTTCCTTTTCTGATAGAATATAAAATGTAACAGTTCCAAACTTCCATGTCATCTTGACTCTATACTGCATTATTGTGGTCTAGAATCTTTCAAGTTGCCTGGAACTTTGTATTGTGAAATGTTGGCAGTCCGTCTTATTGCAGTGAATTTTCTAAAATTCGTGCGGAAGCTTCGTTTCTTTTGTCTAATTCCTGATGGAATAATATAGAAAATCTTTTTTGACGACCTGAATCCTAAATATTTTTCTATGCTTGTGCAGGTTATGAAGGAACTATGTCGTTCAGAAAATTCAGCATGGGTTTTGGGAAGCAGTGACGGCAATCCTCAACAGCAGTCTGCTATTTTTGATTAAGTTGATCAGGTCATGGAAAGTTCACTGCTAGTTGCAGAAATTCTCAATGCTGAGGAGAAGTTGGCTTTTCTTGAAGTTTCACTTTACTCTTGAGAGGCATAATTGTTCAGTTTTGGGGTTAACACGAAGTCTCGAGTATATGGTTGAGCTGTTGAAACGCTTCGCGTTGCATTGCAAATCTGGGAGAAAATTTAGTTAGATATCACTTTATCAGAAGAAATTGAACAGAAGATGTCAAGCCTTTTTTGCTCATTCAATTCATTCTTTTTGATGAACGAAAATATAGTCAGATGTTTCTTTTCAATGTCTTGAATATCTCTGTTAAAATATATGAATTGTTGCATCTCTTTACTTGCAGAAGAAAATCATTCAGCATCTCTGTACCATCAGGAAAAGTATAAGTTAACAATATAAAACATGCCATTCTTTTAATTATATACATATTTGATTCACTAAGCTGTCGAATTTCTAACATTTTTTATTTGAGGTTGATGTGTGTAGTTAGTTAAAAGAGTGGTATTTTTATGTGGTAACTTAACTATCAACAAATGAAAGTGCACAATTTGTTACTTAAAAAATTGAATTGAAAATGTCTAGCTTGAAACATTTTACTAGGAGTTGATGTGTTTAGTAGAACAAGATTTAATTGAAGTATTTAAATGAAAAATATCAACAAGTTTAAGGGATTGACAAAGCATTAACCCAAAAGTTTACTAGGTAAACATTAATGAAATGGATTAAAATACAGATCATAACCTAATACGTTCAATTTTTTCTATTCTTAATTGGTTAATTTGCTTTTTTATATTATAGTTATATATAACATATTAAATAATAAAATATTATTTTAAAACAATTTTTATCATAAGTCAATATTTTAGCTAAATATATGTTAGGATTAATTAGTTGGTTGTATTTAATTTTGCTATCCATGTCGGATAAAACGAAGGAATTGAAAACGCAGCTCGGAGTTTACGGTTGTACCCTTTATTTAATTAATTAGAAAAAACAAAACATAAAAGGAAATCGCAATTGGACTGCAATTCCCAATTACAGAACGGCGAAACCCTTTTCTAGCCCTAGTTTTGTACTGCTTTTTTTGTTCCTCTCTCTGAAGGAGAAGAAGAGATAAATTAGAGTAACGTAGTGGAACGATGCAGGAATATGAAGGTAACGGAGAAGATATAGAGAATAATGGTTCTTCTCCTTACAGTGACTCCAAGTCTCAGGTAACGTTTTTGTTTTTTTGATGAATTGAAAGTTTTAAAAAAAAATTGGATTTGAACTTATAATGGTGATGAAGTAACACACATAGATGTTTGCTTTAATTAGGGATACTTATCTGCCTTTGATTGTTTTATGTTCGATGACTCAGAAAGTTTTATATGAATTGCTTGATGGGATGCGATTGCTGGGTATATCTCTGTCTGTGTGTAGTTATGGTTTATGGAGTGTTACTTAAGGGCATTTATTCGACTACTTCTTCCGCTAGAAAGACTGATGGGGTTTGGAATAGAAGCATCAAAACATCTACTTGGTGTAAAATCGGACAATTATTTTTTGAATTCAAATTACAGTGTTAGAAATTATGGAATAGAGCAGATTACATAAAAGATGCAGGCTGTATTTGGTGGTGGTGGGGTTGAGGAGTATTGCCTAAGGTTGGCCTCTGGTAGGATCCAGAGAGGAGCTGGTTTGCTCCTGGTGGACAGCAGTTCTGATCTCTAACCTGTGAATGTAGCCAAAACAATACTTTTATGATATGAAATTCTTTTCCCCGATTTGTGTTGCTCTTTGTTTTTAATTTCCTTAGCTTTAGATTATTATGGCTTCTGCTGTATGGTTTTCCATCCTTAGATTTTGTTTATATATTTAAGTTTTGTTGTTCTCTTCATGGACTAACATTTTTATCATCATTTTGCAGCATACTTCTCGTGACCCCGAAAAAGAAAGGGGCTCATCAAAAAGCAGGGAAAAGGAGAGGGAGAAAGGGCGTGATAAAGACAGGGACAGGGATAGGAATAGAGATAGAGACAGGGACAGAGTTAAGGAAAGGGACAAAGATATGGATAGGGACAGAGAGAGGGAGAAGGACCGTGATCGTCATCACAGAGATCGTCATAGGGATCGGAGTGATAGGAGGGAGAGGACCAGAGATCGAGATGAAGATGATCTTCAGCGAACTCGAGATTACGATAGGTAGGTTCAAATGCAGTTTTAAAAGTTAGTTGGATTTATGTTCTGTACCTCTTTTCAGTTACTCATTTATGATGGTAATACTTAATTGTGGTATTCATTTTGAGAATCATGTTTGATTTAATTTAAAATGCTATTTTTTTCTTTGTCACTGTTACCTATGCTCTACATGCTTTAGTGTGAGCTTCATATGAGATTCATGTGTTTGGTGCTTGCTGATTTAATAGTCTTAACCAATTTCTTATCTTTCTTATGTTTTTGGATTTGATTGTTTATTTATCCTTTCAGGCGAAGAGACAATGACAAAGATAGAGAGGACCGACAGAGACACAAGCCTAGTTCTAGGGGTAGATCCGAGCATAGATCAAGGTCTAGATCACGGTCGCCATCTAAGAGGTTTGTGTCTTGCTCCTATATCTTCTTGTAGGAGCATTTTCAAGATACGTTCTATTGATTATTTTGATGTCCTAATGCTCTGTAAGGCTGGTTTCTGTCTTTTGAACTTTGAGTGAAGCAAATTGCAATTTGCTGTGATGTTGGCAAGACTGGTCATTGGACTCTTTGATCTGTCAAATTGGAAAGAAATCATAAGTGTTGATGTGTTAGAAGTTAGAAGTATAGATAGAATTGGACTAAAACATTAGGTGAAGACTTTGTTATTTGGCCATATGAGCTGATGTTGCCATGTTGGCTTATAAAAGTATTTGTTCTTGCAAAATCATAATGCTACTATGATGACTTTGACTCTCTAATTACTGGAACCTATTGGATTTTGACTGTTTGTTCTTTTTCTTTTTCTTTTTTGCTTTTGAATTCTCTGGGTTAAAGCCTGCTTACATTCTACCTACCCTCCCTAGACCTCACTTGTGGGATTGCACTGGGTATGTTGTTGTTGTGATTTTTCTGTCAGTGGCTAACATCTATACAGATCATAGAAAGTTACATTTTCAACCATTTTATCACTTCATTCTAAAAAAATAATAATTCATTCTCAAAAAAGTTTATCACTTTGCTGTTGGTACTAATGATGTTTCTTTTCAGCAAAAGGATCAGTGGTTTTGATATGGCACCTCCTACCAGTGCATTGTTATCTGGCGCTACTGATGTTGCAGGTACATGGTCCATCAATTTCATTACAATTAAAGTATCTTGAAAACTGTCATGTTTTTCCTGGACATAGTGTGGAAGTTCGTATTGAAATGCATGGTTACATTTTGGTAAGCTTTTTGTTTCTTTGACTTCCACCTATACTGGTAGTGAGTCCTAGTTAGATTAGCTCTTTTGCTTTTCTTTACTTTTTACTTGGTGAAATAATTCTGAGACTGAGGGTTTTGGTTTCTTGTTGTGTTTGGTGTTTGTTTGTTTGTTTTGTATTGTCTTATGTTCTAAGAAGGCAATGTTGGGCTACTTGCCCCACTGTGCTGACAATGGGCGTGAGCCGACTTCTGTAGCTTATATGTACAAGGAAGAATCGATACAGGTCTTGTTCATCTTCAAGGAATTGCTAGTTTGGTAGTTTACAAATATTTTCTCTAGTAATGAATTCACAGTAAAGTTCTCCATCCCTTAAATTGTTTTACTTCAATTTGATTACAAAATCTTCTATTTTTTCGAACACACCGAAAGAAAAAAAAAAAGATTTTAGTGTAAATAGCCATTTATTTTAGCCACTTGAAGTATGTACATATTTTCACTCACTGATTTGTAATTTCATATGCCTGCGCAGGTCAAGTTCCAGGGACCACTAACCCATCAATTCCTGGAATGTTTTCTAACATGTTTCCTCTAGCAGCAGGCCAGGTACTGTTGCAGATCCTTCTTAACATACATTCACTGGTTATCTATATTCTTATATATTTATTTTGTGGCTTCTCTAGTTTGGAGCTCTCCCTATTATGCCAGTCCAGGCAATGACACAGCAGGTTTATTATTTGTGACATTTCCTATTATCTCTCTCTTATGGGCTTCTTCTTTTACCTGAAAAGCATTTTATTAAATGTTGCTTTTTCAGGCTACCAGACATGCTCGGCGAGTTTATGTTGGTGGACTTCCACCTACTGCAAATGAACAGGTAGCAAACTTCCTCCTATTATATCATATTATGCGGGAAGGTAGTACTACAGATTCTCATGACTTTGCACATTGGCTGTTTTAAGATTTTGTCTGCTCAAGTTTGGAAGCCGCTGTTGTCTTTCTAGTTATTCTCTGTGGAATCATTTTAGTTTTTCCTTCATAAGCAACTGCTTGTAATATGGCGCAATATAGTGTCTATTCCATCTACTTACCTTTATGACATCAACACTGACACATTGCTTTTTCTGACTTACTGATGTCATGCAGTCTGAAACCATTTGTAGTTGTAGGTATTTTGTTTTTTTTTTATTTTGTTTTGGTTAGACATCTTTATATTTTATTCTTCGTATATGGAATTGCTGCATCTGATCCGAGGGTCTTTCGGAAACAGCCTCTCTACCTCCACGAGGTAGTGGTAAGGTCTGCGTATATTCTACCCTCCCAGGCCCCACTTGTGGGATTTCAGTGGGTATGTTGTTGTTGTTGTTTTGGTTTAGACCATTATTCTTATGTTAGCATTTTTGAAATTTTATTCTTACGTGTGATGTTTCGTTTTCCATTGTAGCATTTATTTTGTACTATGTCGGCCACATTAGGCTTTTTTATGTGTTGTATATGGAATCATCAAGTTTTGTTGTCCTCCAAAATTATCATTAGTTTGAACTTCCTAATTTCATGATTTGTGTTAATTCTGCGCTGCCATATCTTTGAGTACTTCCTATGTTTTCTGACCGTTGATCTACATGCAGTCGGTTGCTACCTTCTTTAGTCATGTCATGTATGCAATCGGAGGAAACACTGCTGGTCCAGGTTAGTTCGTAGATTTATGTGCTTTCCCTTGTAGTATCACTAAATTTACCTTTTTAGGTGCTTAAATATTGTTGAAATTTTCAGGGGATGCTGTTGTCAATGTTTATATAAACCATGAGAAGAAGTTTGCCTTTGTTGAAATGAGATCTGTTGAGGAAGCTAGTAATGCCATGGCTTTGGATGGTGTCATTTTTGAGGTACTAAACATCATCTGGCTTGAATAGGTGTTATATGTTAGCTTTCTACTTATAACTGTAGGGTGTTTATGAAAAGGAAGTAAAGAAAGAGAAGATTTTAGTTTCACCTCATTCACAGACTCTGGTTCTCCTCATCTTATTTGGCACAAGATAAAGTTTGGAACTAATGTCCCTTTGTCCCTTTCCCATTATATAAGCTGGAGTCTGCAAACCCTGTTTCTCTGTGGCTTTTTGTTTGTTTGTGTTCTTATGGTGATTTGAGTGTTGGATAATGTATTACCAAAGCATCATGCTGCATTATGTCAAGTACGTATCCTTGTACATATTCCAACTCTTGATTGATATTTGTTTTCTGTGCACTTTATGTTTTGTTCAGGGCGGACCAGTTAAGGTTAGAAGACCCAGTGATTACAATCCTTCCTTGGCAGCTACTCTTGGTCCTAGTCAACCGAGCCCCAACCTCAACCTGGCAGCTGTTGGATTGACACCAGGTTCTTCCGGAGGGCTTGAAGGACCTGACCGTATATTTGTTGGTGGTTTACCCTATTATTTTACAGAATCACAAATCAGGGAACTTTTAGAGTCTTTTGGTCAACTTCGAGGATTTGATCTGGTCAAAGATAGAGAAACTGGGAACTCAAAAGGTTATGCTTTTTGTGTGTACCAGGATGTGTCTGTTACTGATATTGCTTGTGCAGCCCTTAATGGGATTAAGATGGGGGATAAAACTCTTACTGTTAGGCGGGCTAACCAGGGCACAACCCAACCCAACCCTGAGCAAGAGAGTGTATTGTTGCATGCACAACAGCAGATAGCTTTGCAGGTAGAGATACTTCTCTGCTCTTCCATTCAGTTTTCAAGTTCTTAGGCTTTAATACTCTAATACAAAGGACTTTTAAGCTCACCCTTAGTGCTTTTTTCTTCTACAGAGATTCATGTTACAACCTGGTGCATTAGCCACGAAGGTTTTGTGCTTAACAGAAGTGGTTAGCGTAGATGAGCTCAAAGATGATGATGACTATCAAGATATTTTGGAAGATATGAGGATTGAATGTGGTAAATTTGGTGAGTAGCCATATCAAGTGTTCTGTTTCCTCTAGCATACCTTATGCCTTGAACTTAGGTTGAGACTTTTAACTTGTATTTGCTTTTGTATGTCTACTTTGCAGGAGCTCTCCTGAATGTTGTCATTCCACGTCCAAATCCTAATGGTGAGCCTACACCTGGACTCGGGAAGGTACATATCTGCTGATCTCTTAAGCCATCATCTAGATTAGTTATGTCTACAATCTGATCTTGACGATCCTATATATGTTGTTAAAATGAGATTCAACTTGTTTCTAATTTTCTTCACAATGACCAGCTGAAAAATGACTATTCTGTTAAGTGTCTTTCACTACGATTATTTATTGCTTCCTGAACCTGTGCATGATTTGGAACAATTACAAAAGGGCTCCAATACCTTGCTCTCTTTTCTTTCTGGTGGTTTCTACTTCTGAATGTATAATGGTTAAGACTAATATCCTGGTTCTTCAGGTATTCCTGGAGTATGCAGATGTTGACAGTTCCAGCAAAGCTCGGCAAGGGCTGAATGGAAGAAAATTTGGTGGTAACCAAGTTGTTGCTGTCTTTTATCCAGAGAACAAGTTCTCTGAGGGAGATTACGAGGCTTAACTGTAACCACTATAGCTATGACATACTATTCAGATTACTACAGGGAGTTGTTTGCATGTCTTATAGGGGAATTATATCCCCCTTTTGACAAAGAGGGATTAATAGTCTCCTGTTTCTTTTTTTCTTTTTTTTGCTTTTTTGTTTTGGTGAGCATGGGATATTTTATTCTGGATTTTAAATTTAGTTTGTGGTTAAAGCTGGTGTAAAGTATCAAACAGGAATAGTTATTGGGTTGTTTGAATGTGTTTTTTTCTTTTTATAATTATGACTAGTACCCATTTTTTTCATGTACTTTATTGTTCACCAGCCAAGAAGTTGCACACTATTTTTTGTTTGTGAGTGCACTCTATTGTTTATAATTCCTTGAATGTCGCTTAAATTACAGTAGCAGTTTGTAAGTTTAATATTGTAACGAGCTAGAGTTGATAGTTGGAAATTTACTTGTTTTAGTGGATAGCTGCTTAGGTCCTCTACTCTGTTAGTGGAACAGAAATAGGGGTTGGACTTGTCAAAAGTAAAATGAGTTTAGGCAGATGGTAATATCCACTCATGTCTAAAGCATAACACTTCTTTTTTATTGAAGTCTTTTTTTCAAGCTTGAACATGAGATATCTTATTAAGAATAAAAAAGTTTTTATCATCGCATCAAAGTATGGCGCCCTTTGGCATAGATCTCTCTCATCACACCGGCAATGTAGTCCAAAATTTAAAATATTAAAAATGTAGATAGAAATACGGATTATAAACTCTTGCACTGTATAACAATGTCTGGTCCCTTTGCTTCAATGTGAAAATGAAACGATAAAGTCGTTTTCTTGAACTATTCTCTGTATAGTTGAACTTCCTACCGTGTTTTTCCTAATTTCAGTTGACTCTTTGTTAGTGCAATTTGTAACAAATATGATATTTATCTTACATTAAACCAGAAATATAAGATAATTAACTAAGTAATTAAAAAGCTTTTATATGGGATGAACCATTTTTATACATTAATTAGCAGTTTGAGAAGAAAAACGAAATAATAAAATTAAAAAAACAAGAAAGGGAATAAAATAGTAAAACTTTGTGGGGGTGGTCCATACCACTTCCCGGCATATATAATTGTTGAAGAGTTTGAAAATAAAAAAAAGTAGATGCATTCAAGTCAATGAAAACATTAATAAAGTGTTAGAGAAAAGACATTTCAACTTTGTAGCATTTGTTTACTGGAATTACACTTTTAACTTTAGGTTATCCCATTTTAACTATGTAACTTATTATATAATCATAAGGTAAAGTTTTGTTAATATAAAAAACAAAGGAAGCTCACGTGCAACTTCGTATACTACAATTCAACTTTGATAAAAAAAAAATAGTAGTCATCTTTAACTAGATATTTCGAGTTCGAGTCTCCTTTGTTAGTCGGACTCCAATGTGAATACCGAACACCAGGCGGAAACAAAAAAGAATTGATTATGATTATTTGTCAAATATTGTAATGGTTATTCATGAATTAGGAACTGGACTAATGTTTTTGAATGTTCAAATTTAACAAAGACTTACTATAAGGAGAAGAATGTTCCAACAATAATTTGACTTAAAAGGGAAAAACTAAGTGACTTGAATAGGAAAAAAATGAATAATTTTTAGATTAGATGGAATTTATTGAATATATATTTTGTTATTGTCCTCCTCAATAAAGTGCTAAATCGACATTTGTGTAGATTTTTAATCTTTTGAGTCAGCTGAGCCTCTTTATTTGAAGTGTGACAAATCAATTGTTTGACTAGTAGTACTAAATGAGTAAATGTAACATGTCCACTGGCAAATAGCTGTTTCTCAAACACTTAGGAAAATAAAAGGAACAAAGAAAAGATTATGCCCTACTCTTAAAGAATGCACAGCTAAGTGTAAGTTGCTTGTGAAGGGAGAAAATTAAAGATTTAACTTGTTTGAAGAGAAAAAATTAAATACCAAATCATTTAAAGGGAACGTTGTGCAATTAATGAAATTATAACAATATGTTATTGTGTATTAGTCACTAACAATAATACGGTGTGTATTAGTCACTAACAATCGATTGTTTTGCAGTGTAAGGCAAACAAAATTACACAATACACACGGTATTATTTTCATATAGAGTACAGAAATCTCATACATTTGGAGTCTAATTATATCCTATTCTAAAAGTTTCCCTAATTACAAAAAATTTGGATTTTATATTGATCTTGGATACATTTCTTGGTTGTCTGATACATTGTAAATAATACATTACTTAATGTGAGGGATGTATCCGAGACGGTATGAATGTATCCGGAGGGGATAGGATGTATTCAAGAGCGAATTTTTGTCATTCTTTTAAATGGTAGGGAATTTTAGAGATTATGATATCTTAAGTTGTATTTTTATGTAATTTTTTTGTTATTTTCTCTGTTAAAACAACTTTTAGATCATTAATTATTGATCTTCCGTTACTAATTATTTATCCAATCAAATATCGTCATAAAATAAAACAAATAGAATAAATGAATTTGCAGATAAAAATATACTAGCTCTTTAATTTCTTAATCGAGAGGAAATGGACACTTTACCTCAACCCTTGGCGTGATAATGAAGAAACGCTGTTTATTAAAGCCTCTAACATCTATCTAGTAAGAGAGCATCAAAGAATATGGTACAGTGAATAAAATTATTTTTCTTTTAATTAAATATTTCGATTTTGAGCCTTAAATATGAAAAAGTCTTTAGTAAGGAGCGTTTTTCCATGAATCCTACACGATGCTAATTTCAATATGAGTATCGAACACAAAAAAAAAAAAAAATCAATCTAGTCAAAGTGGTTTTCGTAATGATATATATGTAACCTCTAGTTATCAATTATTACAAGGAACAAGGATTTTTTGTGATGATTATTAATCACTCTTCATTAAAAAAGAATGCTATTATAGTTGAGGCAAAATAAATATTCATTGATCAGTGAGAACTTACTATTCCATTTGTTTTTTCCTTGTTATAATTTTCATTTTGAGAGTCATATCATATAAATTTTGACCAATATTTTAAAATATATCTTTTATCACATTAATATAAGAAAATTTCAATTTATAGTATTTTTCATATAATTTCTAAAATTCAAATTTTAACTTAAAAATATTAAATTAATCTAATCAAATTTAACGCGATCTTCAATTGCTTGAGAAGGGGAAGAACTAAGAAGAAAAGAGTAATTATAATTCAATGATAATAGTATATGTGAAAATATATTTTATTTATTTATTGAGTTGACATAAGTTTTGAGTGTTAGTAAGTTTTTATTATCATTGCTTACAGTAAACTAACTAAACGAAAAATAATACTTCCCATTGTTTTTTTAAAAAGAAAAACTATATGGGTTACCCAATTTTTACGTGAACATATATACGTAAAGTAAATCCTGTCGAATTATACCAAAGTTGAGCTAACAATCATTTAGATGATTAATAGACATAATTTCTATAACTATTGACATTTACCAGGTCTAATGTGTTTTGAGTTGTCATTATCCCAATATTTTACAAATTACATTTAAAAATTATTTATTTATATAGTTTAATTTTATTTAAACAAAATAATTAAGCAAATTACATAGTTGGAGGTCAATTTAGTAACAAGCATAAATAATGATTCATAATTTATAAAATCGACATAATATAGGGGATAAAAAGTGATCGGACGCTTTTGTTCTTTATGCAAGTGTTCTCAATTTATACTATGAAATCAAATAATAAGATCAGAAATAAGAGTATGAAGTAAAAAGCAAAATAATTTTCATAGTCCCTAGATTTTTATATTACTAGTTTTACCGCTTTATAACATTTTGTATATTTTATTCAAAAACCCATGTAGTTTTTGCAGCTTTATAACTTATTCAATATTTTCCCTATTTAATTTAGGAGAACAAAAGTTACGGGAATGGTGTAGAATTCTACTGGGAATTGCAAAGGTTTTTTGAATCAATCAAATTCTTCCTTAAATACATTTCCCTTTATTTTAAA
>JAJOOR010005381.1:0-34495 GCA_036250505.1 Solanum acaule | reverse complement strand
AAATATAAAAATTTGAAGTTGAAAATATTTTTTAAAAATAAACTTAATTTTTTTTCTTTTTGAAGGGGGTTTGGGGGCTGATAGGGGGTTTGATAGGGGGACTGATGGGGGGGGGGAGCGGGGGTAGTGGGTGGGGGTAAAAAAATAAAAAATTGAAATTAGAAATATCTTTTAAAAAACAATTTTTAATATTTTTTTTGGGAGGGGGTGGGGGTAGGGGTGAGGGTGGGTTAAAAAAATTGAATTTAAAAACAAGCTTTAAAATTTTTATTTTATTTTTTGGGAGGGGGTGGTTAGAGGGTAGAGACAAAATAAATTGATTTTTTCAACAAAAAAGTAATTGTAATTTGAATTTGGAAAATGTTTTCCTTAAGTTTTGAAGGGAAGTCATTTTCCTTAAATTTGAGGAAAATGAGTTGATTTGGAAAACATTTTCCAAAACATTTAACCCCACCAAACATGAGAAAATTGGAAAACATTTTCCCTTCATACCAAACACACCCTATATTTGTGTTTTCTAATTCTCAAAAATCAAATGCCTAACACTAACATTTTCTAAGAAAACCAAACCTATATTCTTGTGGACCAAATCTTGAAGATGAATTATGTCAAAAGAAACTTCAATAATATGATTTTTATTTCCATTATAGTTTCAAACTTGAAGATCTAACTTAGTCATTGTTTTTTATGATGACATGGTCCCTAATGGATGAATTATCTAAGCATTAGATGGACCATCATCTACTCCCATTACACATTTAAAAAAATGATACATTATAAGCCAAATTAAATATCCAAAATCATCCCTCGTACTTACAAACGCATGGAAGCACATAATTAATAAAATGGTGGCAATATTCAGTAACGTCTAAAATATTTAAAATTTGAACTGAAAATGTCAAATTAGAATATTTTATAATTAGCTGTTGAAATGTTCAATTGAAATGCTCATAGAAGTATTGGCTCTTGTTCCCCTCCATTGTAGTTTTGTTTATATAATTAGCATGGTAGGGATCTATGCCAAATCCGTCATCACCATGGATGGTGAAAGCCTGTGTGGATGATTTTTTTTAAAAATAACTTAGTTTGATTGTCTTAATGAAATATTGTGACAAATTTAAGGGGTTAGTTATGTATTAAGCCCTGCATTTAGTAACATTTTACCATATCTACCTCCAATAGGCTGCTGACACTACAACCAAAAAAAAAGAGTGTTAAAGTTTTACCGATCCAATGTCGCTAAAGGTTTCAGGGACATATACAAAGAGTGTTAATTGCCACTAAAAATACATCTTTAGCGGTAATTTAATTCAGTTATTACCGTTAATTAATTGTCACTAAAGATCATTTTTGATGTAGTGTGACATGCAACTCTGGGGAGGAATGATCTATTTATAGTTACTTGTTGGAGCTCAGAAAAATTAATCTGTCCACACATTAAAGTGAATAAACCAACAAAATGGTGGCAATATTGATGGCCAACTTGGGGAGGCTAATACCTATGGCCATCTCAAGAAAATCTCTACCTAAATTTTCCTCTTTATTCAGCCCATCATCATCACTAGCCTCCCTTTCAACCACCGGTGACGGTGATGGTGACGGTGGCACTGGCATGAAAGCTGAACCACCACTTCTTAATCATTCATCTAATCCCATTAGGCGTTCAGGGAATTACCAGCCTCCCATCTGGGATTTTCAATTTATTCACTCCCTATACAATCCTTACGCGGTACATACCTACATTTTCTTTATATTATATTATTCGTGTGCGTTATTCTATCATTCAAAATATAATTTGTAAATGTGTGTTGTGTAGGGAGATAAGTATATGAAGCGTTGTAACGAACTAAAGAAGGAAATGAAAAAGAATTTGATGGTTATGGTTGAGGGATCAATACAAGATCAATTAGATTCTAAGTTGGAGTTGATTGATAATTTACAAAGGCTTGGAGTAAGTTACCACTTTAAGGATGAAATTATGGAAGTATTGAGAAGTGTACATAACCAAATTAGTAGTACAACCACAGGAGATAATTCATTATACTCTACAGCCTTGAAGTTTAGGCTCTTCAGACAACATGGTTTTCATATCTCTCAAGGTGCTCTCTATTTTTTTCCTAATTTCTTAGTTTTGTCATTTTTATATATATGTTCCGACCAATAAGATTTCTACTCATTTTTTCCCGTAGATATATTGAATGATTTCAAAGATGAGCAGGGTAACTTCAAACAAAGTCTTTGTGAAGATACAAAAGGGTTGTTACAATTATATGAAGCTTCATTTCTGTCTACGGATTCTGAAACCTCTACTTTATTGGAGTCAGCCAATATATTCGCAGTGTCACATCTAAAAAGCCTATTTGCACAATTTAAATGATACTGAATATCAAGAAAATAGGACAGTGGAACTAGTGCGCCATGCCCTGGAACTTCCCTTGCATTGCAAGATGTTGAGAGTAGAGACAAGGTGGTACATTAAAATTTATGAGAAAATCCCAAATGTTGATCCTCTCCTGCTCGAGTTTGCTAAGTTGGATTTCAACATTGTTCAAGCAACACACCAACAAGATCTAAGAAATCTATCGAGGTGAGTAAAAAAGGTAACAACTCTTAGGGCAAATCACAGAGTATCAGATTATTAGAAATATATATCACCATAATTCATGTCCATACGCTTAGTAATCGAGAGATCTGAAGCATCAATCAATAAGTTTCCTACATCTGAAACATTATTTTTCATGTAATTAAGGTGGTGGAAGAAGTCATTGCTTGCAGCAAAATTGCCATTTTCAAGGGATAGAATTGTGGAGGCTTTCTTATGGATAGCTGGCATGATGTTTGAACCTCAAAAGAACGAATACTGTCGAATAATGTTGACAAAGGTCACTGCTATGGCAACAGTTATAGATGACATGTATGATGTTTACGGCACTCTTGATGAGTTGGAACTCTTCACTCATGCTGTTGAAAGGTCTGTAACTTAATTCTAACCTTTACAAATTAGATTTTTCTCTTGTAAACAATACATGAATTGCTGAAAAGTTTTCTGATTACATTCAGAATGGAGATAAAAGCAATGAACGAACTTCCAGATTATATGAAAATATGTTACCTTGCACTCTTCAACACAACCACTGAAATTGCATACGAAGTTCTCAAAGAGCAAGGGATCAACGCCATGCCCTACCTTACAAAATCAGTAAAAATACTTAGCTATATATATATATATATATATATTTGGATTCCCCTGTTTTAATTTCTAAAGGGAAAAGGGTTAAACATGTCCTTAAATTATGTGAAAGGAACAAAAATGCCCTCCGTATATAGTTTTGTTAAAAAATGTCCTTACCGTCAATACTTTGGTTCAAAAATGTCCTTAAACTATGCGAAAGGAATAAAAATGCCCTCCATTTGTCGTTTGGTCCAAAAATGCCCTTGTCGTCAATACTTTGATCCAAAAATCCCCTTATTGTTATTTAATGGGTCAAAAATGCTCATTTTCCAAATAAATATATTATTTTCTGAAGAATTGTTATTGAAAAGTCTGGAAGAATACATAGATAATGGATTAATGACTATTGCAGCACCTATGATATTAGTCCACTCATTGTTCCTTCTCACAAATCCAATTACCAAAGAGGTCTTGGATTCCTTAACCAATTGTTCTGATATTATTCGATGGTCTGCTACTATTATTCGTTTAAACGATGATTTGGGGACATCCTCGGTACGTATTTATGCTTTTAACACTACTTATAAATATATATATCGATTTGTTATTGAAAGTTATAATTAACATTAGTTAGAGTATATTTGAGATGATTATGTTCCTGATCTTAATTACTTCAGGATGAAATGAAAAGAGGTGACGTTCCTAATATAAGTCGATTCAATGTTACATGAATGAGAAGGGTGGTTCTGAAGAAGATGCAAGAAAACACATCAATTTCATGATAAAGGAGACATGGAAACTGATCAATAGTACAACTCAACGGGATAATTCATTATTTTCTGAAACATTCATTGGATGTGCAGTAAATTCTGCAAGAGCTAGTCACTCCATTTACCAGCATGGAGATGGCCATGGAATTCAAAACTCTCATATTAAAAATCGCATTTTCCAATTATTTTTTGAGCCCATCACAATTTCAGTTCTATAAAATCCTACCTTTTCGTTTTTCTTACTTTTAATGAATGAGTGTTATTTTAAAATGTTTTATAACATTTTATATTTACTAGTTTCTGGGAGAGCGTTGCGTGTTTATCTCAAAGTACTTGATACAATGTTTATATTGCAAATAATAAATTTAAATGGTATGTATATTATTCGACTTTCTTTGTATATATATCTATTATGCACAAAAAATAAAAAATAAACTGATACATATGTTGAATATCGTCATGATCAACTCAAATACGATCAAAAGCCATGAATTTTTCTTCGATTCAAACATGAATATGCAAAAAGTAAAATAGTAAAAAGAATTGATTGTATAATAATTGTTAGAAAGCATAAAAAAATATAACATCAAACTCATAAGCACAAACATAATCTTCAATAATAACTAAAAAAATTTGAGATGTAAATAAGGAATCTGTGGAAGGAAAAGAAGCATGACAAATATATATTTATACTAATAAGGGTAGTGACTCATAAAATTCTTGTTTCAACATTTTTTAATTTACTTATTAATTAAAAAATAGAAATCAGATACATATATTACAGGATACATGAGGGCAAAATTAGATGTAATTTATTCTATATTCATTGTATCTAAGTGGATTCACATATATTTGAGATACTTAGACAAATCTCGCTCGCCATTCTCCTATGATTCTGGCATCTCAGATACATGTATTTAGTGTTATTCGCATATATCTGATATACATAAGCATATCTTGCTCACCTCCTCTTTTGTTCTAGCTTGCCTCTCTCCCTATTTCAGTGTATCTGATAGCAAAATGCATGTATCTAGTTGTATTTGATTTGAAATCTGATATGAAATTAGCAACTATTGATATAAAATGTAACTATTTCAAACTATATGAAGAACTGTTTGTGTAATTAGATAGTTTTTACGAAATGGCTAATCAATGACATGGATATATTTTTGTTTTACCTATTTCACAATAAATAAATATGTGAGAATATTTTATTTGTAATTATAAATTTATCTTTTAATATATTTAGTTAGGGATATATTCTCATAGAGGGTGTAAATATAACATTTTAATATATATGACATAAAGTGTTTAATTTTTTTAAAATATAAATGCATATCCAAAATTAAGTTAAAATATTAATCCCGTGTAAATATAACATTTTAGGTAACTTTTCATTAATATCTTAGGCAACGCGGTTTAAGGAAAAAAAAATTAGGAAGCTTTTGGAGAAGTTCGTTTGAAGTCTCTAAATTGTTATATATATCCGTCAATTCATGAATGAATTATTTTACAAAAAATACTCTTTTTTTTTCAAGAAATAGCTGAAATTTATGAAGTCGAAATTTACAAATATCAGCTTGAAGTTACTGTGACCAACAATGTTGTCGTTGTTAATGACTAGATTCTGGAAACTGTGCATCTCCATCATCGGAGACTCCACATGTCACATCTCGAGGCTATCTCCTTGAAGTAAACACGGGACCTAGGATCACGAGTGACCCCAAGCTAACCCTGAACTGACATATCATAAGCAAACTGAATATATCTATGAAAACACGAACTAATGCGGAAGCTAAATCAATTAATAACTGATAGTGGGGAATACCCAAAACTGGTCTGAATATATAAATACGGAATAAGAGTATAGCGATCAGTGGCGGATCCAAAAATTTTGTTGAGGGGGTTCGAAGTACAAAGAAGTAAACACGTAAGAGTTACAAGATGAAAAACCGAGTGACATGGGAGGAAAATTTTAATTTTAATTTGCTAAATTTAACTTATATTGTCATGTTATGTTTAGGTTCTTCCTACTTTTACCCTGGTTCATGGAGCTTTTAAAATTTCTAGTGCCTTTCCTTTTATTTTGCAGTATTCTACTTTTTAGATTTTTTTTCTAAATTTTGAATTAGTGCACATTTAATCATATGTTACTTTAAAAACCATCAAGATTCCTTAGAAATGTGTAAAGATCGAATTACTAATATTATAGTGCATATTCTGAAGATAAATAAATAACATCATCGATTTTTTTAGTTCATTTAATTCAATTTACTAGGTTAATCATTTGTTAAAAAAAATAAATTATGAACCAATCAATAAGTTTAGTTTAGTTTTAATCTCTTTAGAATCGACTTGAAAATAGTAAGAAATAGATACAGTGAAATTAAGAAAAAATTCAATTAAATAGATTTTATTAAAAGAATATTCACAACTTTTAAAGTTTTCATTCAATTAATCTTAATTACTTTATTTTATTTAATAATTTTCTAATTCAATTTTAAATTTAATAACAATTCATAATTTTCTCAAAGAGTTTCTTTAAGTTAGTACATGAGAAGAGAGTTATGTAGAAATAAAATGAGCAATATAAATAAGAAGAATAAAAGACAAAAATATAAAAAATGTGGCTAATAAATTTAAACAAAGATAAATTGAGAAAAAGATAAAACATAAAAAGAAAAATTAAAAATATAAAAATAATATAGTTTTAGATTGAATCCAAAAATAATGAGGCATTTTATTGGGTATTCTAAGCCCAAAACTGAGCTCATCTCAGCCTTTTCAAAGCAAAAAAAAGGTTGAAATTAAACCTGTTGCACCCAACAAGAATCGAACTCTGAACATGCATTTTAGCAATGAACCCCTTTGCCAGTGAGCCACGCTCCTCTTTTGGTTGTTGAGGGGGTTCATTTTACTATCTATACGCTTAAAATCAGAAGTCTACCTTATATATACAGTGTAATTTTTTGACGAGGGGTTCAGGTGAACCCCCTAGGCTCCACTTAGGTTCGCCCCTGATAGCGATACTGAACAATCACTCAAATGCTAAAGCTGACTCTAAAACTATGTCTGAAAAAGCCTCTAATGACTAGAGTTAGCTGGGGACCAAAACTGAAACCGAAATGAAAGACTGAAATAGAAAACATGTCTATTGTCCTCGAAGTATGAGGACTCACCACTAATGCTGTTGAGTATGGATCGGGAATCGATCTACGCGTGATCTGAATGTTGAGGACATGAACCTACATCATGAAAGGATGTAGCGCAGAGTATGCGTCAGTACTTGGAATGTACTGAGCATGCAGGATATAGAATATTGAACAAACATATAAGCTGAACAAAACATAACTAAGCAATGACATAATCTGAATTATAACAATAATATTGAATTATACTGAAATGAACTGAACTGAATGCAATGACCAAGTACTGATTTCTAACATAACATGCTGAGACTAAATATTGTTGTATAACTGAAAATCAAGTCAAATGCACTGAGGAGTCTGACTGTGGGAGCTATTATTAACCGACATAAAATCACGTGAGCTATCACTTTTGACATATCAAGAAAAAATAAAATAATTATTTTTTCCATGTTTTACCCATGGCATTAAATATTGTTCTCCAAATCATTCTCTAAGATGTAGTACTCCCTATGTCCCCAATTATTTGTCCACTTTTGAATTGACACACCTATTAAAAAAATAATGATTGACATAATGAGCTTATCATTTTATCCTTATTAATTATGAAGTGGATGAATTAATAATTTAAAATTTTCAAGAAGTTGTAGTTTTTTTCAAAATTAATTAATTGAGGATATAATAGGTAAAAAAATTGTCTTTTCTTGATTTATTAAAATGAACAAATAAAAAGAGACAACTAAAAAAGAAAAATTAGACAAGTAATTAGAGACAGAGGAAGTACTAAACATCATTTAATAGGATAGCTTGATAAAATATCTATAGCAATAATTGTTTTCTTAATAAGTGTATCAAGTTAAACAGTAACAATTAAAAATGAACCGAGAAAATACTTCTTTTATAAAGTCAAATTATATGAATCTCTGATCAACATTTTTAGATAATATTAATCATATTTATATGACAAGTGTAATAATTTCTTATCATTTTTAAATTTTAATTTTTAAATATTAAACTAATCAAATATTAAATTGTGGCAGTGTTGAGGCAGCAGAAAAAGTAAATATCTATGACCTCCTCATGGTTTTAGACTTGTAGGTCAAGGTATTTTCTTCTCTAAGATTTACGCGTGTCTTACATGCACACCTAATATGACATGTGTCTTCGTTTAATTGGCTTCTACTAGTCCATTAGCAGCCCCCACCCTAACATGGAGAACAGAATATTCAAGATTCTTGCTTGTCGAGAAAAAGGCCAACGTATCCGAGAGGGGGTCACCGGGTTCACGTGAATCCATGTTTTCCTCCTGAAATCATATATAATAGTATTATATTTTTTTAAGGGAAAAAAAATCAAATATGTCATCAATATGTTAAAAGTTTGGCTCATATATGTCATTGTTGTTAAAGAAAAGGTTCATTCATGCCTTTTTTTAACTATGGTTTTGCTAAACCATTTTTTACACTCAAACAAAGTTTAACACTTTTCAATTGGAGTTTTTGGATCAAATGTACACTTTTTGCTTCTTTTTTTAAGAACATAAACAACTCCCAAATTTTCAACATCTTTCATTCTTCACGAAATCATCTCAAATTTCAGCTTCATCATTAATTTCTTTTTTTTAAAAAAAAATTAAAATTCTAAAATCATCGGTAGATTTTAAAAAAATCACCCGTATTAAAAAAAATTCCAAAAAATGAAAATCAGTCCCAAAATATCAAAAATTAAATAATTTATGCTAAGACATAAAATGGTATGACTGAATGGTTGTTATGTATTGTTTCATAATGTATCGTATAGTGTTGTATCGTATTATATTGTTTAAATGAATACAATGTTTGGATAAATTGTATCGTTTTCCATCATTACATAATGTCACACATCCACAATTTAAATGATAAACCTACAAGAAAAACGAGGTGCAAGGTAGAGCTACTATGAAAATGTAGGATAAAAGATGAAATATAATTATTAAATAATAAATAAAGACAAAAAGAGAGGAAAATATTAAGGTAACGACACGATCACACCAAATTGGTCGTTACCTAATAATAAATTTAAACGATACGATACAATAGAATTTAAGTAATAATGAAAATAAACATCGTATTTAAAATAACAATACAATACAACACAACACCAACCATCCATGTTAGTGGAATACAACCCCTCACTGGGAAAAAAATATTACAGCATATAGTGGCAACTCCCAAATTGCAAGAATATTTTGCAGTAAATTCAATATTCTTTGAACAAGTAGAGATTTTACTGTGGATTTGGTGGACGACTATTAGCTGCTGAGACCCTAGAACCCCACTCAAGCAGCTCTTTGCTAGTGTCATCTTTGTGGACAATCACTTCAATGAAACACAAACAATCTTTCTTTGCTCCATTTGCTGTTTCAATTGCTTCCACCAACTCCTCTTCACAATAAACCTGCATACAATCAAGACGTTCAATATATTTAAATCCTTTCATTCAAGGTTCAGAGTAAAAAACAAAGGCGATGATTGAAAATTTGAACTTCCACTCACCTTAGTTGTCCAACATTTTCCTTCTCCGTTATGGATTGCATCGACTAATCCTGTGTAGTTCCAATTCTTGATCACATTGTAAGGTCCATCATGGATCTCAACTTCAATTGTATAACCACCGTTGTTTATTAAGAAGATAATGGTCCTCTGCCCATACCTTAGCATTGTTGAAATATCTTGAGCAGTCACCTGCAAGTACATTTCATTTGCCATAAAGTTGGATTAGACACACCGGAGAACGCCAACAATTCATTCTCCTCTATTTTCAATTACCTGAAAGCTACCATCACCGATGCAGGCAATCACCCGTTTTTCTGGTGCAGCTTGTGCATAACCAAGAGTTGCACCAACAGACCAACCAATAGATCCATACTGCATTTGGAACTCATACCTAAAAACGACAATCAAGAAGAACAAAACTTGTTAAGATGATGGAAATAAATACCAAAATGACAGCAATTTGCGTAGATTTGTTCTGTTCTCACCCACATCCTTGTGGTAATTTCAGCTTCTGACAGTTGAACCACGAGTCCCCCGTCTCAGCAATCACAGCACTCTCACCAGTCAACATATTCTGAATGTGCTGAAATAGAACGTTAACCCTTAATGCCTCCTTAGGCTCACATTTGAGAGGAAGTCCATCAGGAACATAAATCCTATGATAATTCTCATAAGAAGTTGGATTATGCTTTAATCTCTTTGCTAATGCGGAAAGGAAATCCCTCATCAGAACACAACCAAATGCAGGTCCGTTCCCAATTGTCACACGATCAGGCTGGACAATGATCGCTTTCTCTTTCTTGAGAAGAAGAGAATAACCAACAGAACTATAGTCGTTAAAAATTGGTCCAGCAAACAAGTACGCATCAGCAGATCCAACAATTTCAGCACAGAAGGTCGTGCTCACTGCACCCCAGTAAGTTCCTAAGAAATGTGGATGGTGTTCCGGAACCAAACCTTTAGCGGCTGGCATCACTGCCACCGCGTAACCACAGCTGTCAGCCAGCTCAACAAAAGCATCACATGCCTTTGCAACGCGCATATTTTGCCCTCCAACAAGCACTGGCTTTACTGCTTTGTTCAAGAACTCAGCCGCTGCTTCCACTGCTGCTTCCAAGCCCATCATATTACTTAATCTATACCACAAAAAAAAAAAACCAAAATAAGAAACTCGGATACTTAAAACACAGAGGCGAAGCCAGAATTTTAACCTTACGATTCTGATGAATTTTATAGGACGATTTCAAGTGTTAATAATTAGTTTCTGAACTTAAAAGTTTTTGATATTTTAATAAACTTCTTAATACAAACACACTATTTGAACAAAAATTATTAGATTCGACCGAACCCATATCAAGGCTAGCTTCAGGGCCTGCTTAAATAGAGGCAGATACAACATAAAAGGAGTGTGGATGCATCTACTGTTCAAGATTGTAGATAAACGACTTCATCATGAAAACAGAGTCTACAATCAGAACAGAATATAACCAAAGGTCAAAGAATATATTTTAGGGAACATTTCAAAATTTGCGTGTCCAATATACAATATTATACAACATTATGTCTGGAGTAACAAGCTCAAAACATGAGCTACTTGACGTAAATATTTTCTCCTAATAGACGTAGAAAACAATACTTTACCTGGGAGAGAGGGAAAACGGAACTGGTTCACGACTGAAAGTAGGGTGTGGAATCCCGGGCAAATTACATCCTACACTAATATAAACCGGCTTACTCTCTTTCAAAGATGTGGAAATTGCAGTATCAATCAGTTCATGAGCATCGTCTAAATTATTCAACACAGCCTGCAAAACCCAGAAAAAAATACTCTAAAATCAAACAACAGGTTTCATACAATTTAGATTTCGAAATTTTAACAGTGCCACATAAATTAGGCCATCGGAGTAGTAAAATTGATGAACCTACCTGATAGCAAGTAACAGTTTGAAAACAACGAAGCTCTTGACTAAAATCATGTAACCCAATAGTATGATGAAGGATTCTATTAGTTCCATAATCATTCGAATTAGGTCCACCAACAATACAAATCAAAGGTAAATTTTCACTATAAGCACCAGCAATTGCATTAACAATACTTAATCCACCGACGGTGAAGGTAACAACACAAGCCCCAATTCCCCGTGCCCTAGCATATCCATCAGCTGCATAACCGGCATTTAGCTCATTACAACAACCTATAAGGTTAAGTTCAGGTTCAGCAATGAGATGATCGAGAAGTGTCAAATTGAAATCACCGGGAACGGAGAAAACGTCGGTTACTCCGATTTGGACTAAACGGCGGGCGAGGTGACGGCCGAGTGTTGAGTCGGGGGAATTGAATGGAATGGTGGAGTTTTGGATTGTAACGGCTTTATTGGTTGGTACATTTGCTATGTCGCCATTTATGGGCTTGCAAGTGTCGATTGCACCGATTTTGAAGTCCATTATTTATAAATCAGAATTCTCGTGGAGAGATGATTATGAAGAAATTGTTTTGTTTTGTTTTGTGAGTAAGAGAAATGGAGGGAGTTGAGAAGATTTATATAGTGTTTGGATTATGAAGAAACAGGGGGCAGATTCATGGTATTGTTAAAAAGTGTAAATGAGAGTATACGGACAGGCGGATTCATACTTATAAGTGAAGTGTACGTGCAATCGTTAATTTTTAAAAAAATTATGTATATATTTTTAAAAATTGAAAGAAATTAGAATATAATTAATCATACATCCAAAAAAATACGTAAGTGTTCTTGTGTTATTCGTACAAACTGAAGGAATTATTCATGAGATCACATTTTGAATCTAGCTAAAGCTTTTTTCAACATTTTTATTTTAAGTAGCTGAAAAGTAATATTAATACACCTTAAAGTCTTTAAATCCAAAATTGGCTTATGAATATACGTAACATGACTGTGAAATATGGCTTAAGTTGGTTGACAAAATACTGACTGGAATTGTGTAGAACTTGAATATTCAAATCATATTTGCCATCGAGTTTGCCTTTGATTGCTGAGTTGCTTTTTAATTGTGAAATTTGAAAAAAAAAAAATATTTTTAAAGTAAAAAATAATATTAAAAATTAGAGTTTATTTTGAATAATTTATTTTTTAATTTTTTGAAAGTTTTAAAATTTAACTTGAAGTTAAATTTCGAAATTTTAAGATTAAATATGTCTTTCGGAGTTGAGGAAAAAATGAAAATAATTCGTGACCAAACATCTTAGTATACGTAGAGTATAGCTGAGTTTAGCTTTCTTGGTTCCGGTAGGCAGGGGGAGGAGCTAACAAGGGATTTGGTCGAACCAATAACATTAAACCCTTTAATAAAACTGATTGATGATTCAGTGGTAAGGAACGGCCAAAGGCCGTAGAAACTCTTTGCTTTGTAAATATTTCAGATGGTGATTAATCAAAGTTAATTAACCAAAAAAAAAAAGAGTTAAGGCAACCGTTAAATAAGATGTACGAAATATATCAAATTAAATAATTTTATTATAGTTATTAAACATAAATTTAAAATGTATATCACTTGGTTGATGATGAAGTGAGAATTTAATTTAAATTATTGTTTTATGGAAAACGTGTTGGGACTTGAGGTGAGCGATTCAAGGGAAGGGCATGCATAATATTTGATGATTATAATAGCATGTTATTAAAAGTAAAACAAAAAAATAAAAATAATAAATATATATATATATATATATATATATATAAATTATCATTAATTCTTTCGATAAAAATTAAACAAAATGCATGTTAATATAAAATGGAACACAAAGAGTATACATTAATTATTCTCCTCCAATATTTCTACAAATCAATTTTGAATACTCATCTTCAAATTTGTTAGAGGGAAAAAAGGCAAATATGTCCCTCAATTTTGTAATTTAAAGTTGATATATATTTTTCATTAAAGAAATGGTGCATATATATCTTCGTTGTTATCGTCTAACAAATAGTGTATATTTACTTCTAACATAGATGTCTACCGGACCATTTATATAGAGAATGAACTAGGCAATTGTTATAGGGCTCGCCCCTCTCTCGGTCTTTCACTTAACCACTAACTATTCAATTGCGCATTAGCTAACGAGAATCTCAGTCTCTTTTGTGATTTAGGTGTTGACAAGCTTATCTTCCCCTCTCTCAGTTTCCCACTTAACCACTAACTATTCAATTGCACACTAGCTAACGAGAATCTCAGTCTTTTTTGTGATTTTCATGTTGACAAGCTTATCTTATATATCTTTATCGTCGGTTTTTGTTTTCATACCCGAATCCTGCCTTGCCGAGGCTAAGCGGACCATGTTAGTGAGGTTCCAATCTTTGAAATCCTTTCTGAGTCAATCTTCATCCCTAGGTTTGTATCCATTCAATATTTCTTAACTAGCCTTTTGATATTCTAGTACAAGACATAGAGTTTAGTTACTAATTTAACTTTTCGCTTAAGTGTGAAACACGTGGCATAATGTGTTTCAACAAAGCAGTAAGAATTATAAATAAAAATAGACACAATATTTTTATGTGGAAAACACTCGGCTCAAAAGGTGTGAAAAATCACGACTTGTGCCCCTATATAATTTAACTCCAACTTCACTAAATCACTAAGCCTCAACAGTTTAAGATTACAAACTCAGTGACCTAAGGAACTAACTCTAATTCCTAAACTTCAAGTGATAAATTCAAATTACAACTCTAGCAATCTTAGGAACTAACTCTAATTCCTAAACTTCAATACAATCCTCACAGATTGAGTTATCTCAACTTGAAGACAGCACTCCTAATTCAGTTTATAACTCACTGAACTAAGATTACAACAAGACTTAATAAGAAAAACTTTTAATACATAAACTCTGTTGGTTCTTCGATGTGTGTTCCTTCCGCTTGTAACACTTGTGAAGTCAATTTTTCAATTGTCCTTTTTGCTCTGTAAGTGCACAAGTATTATGAACGACTTTGCTTCTTTTAAGCACAACAATTCAACTCAGCACATGTACAAATCAAACAAAAATAGACCCTCTTCTTTAGACTCATTCTTCAAATCAAATTCATTGATTCTTTTGTGTTGTAGTTAAACTCCAACTCTTCAGCACAAGTACAAACTCCTCATCCATTCAAACTATTTTGACTTAGAATTCTACTTCATATGAAACTCCTTTTTTAAATCAAAACTCTTTGATTCTTTTGTGTTGTATTCTAACTCCAACTCTTCACTTCAACATATATTTGTTTAGTTTTATCACGAAATTAGTGTTATTCATTTCTTGATTTCTGCACTCTTGTCTTTACTCATTTTAAAAGCTTGCCCGAATTCAACTGCTCATGACAGCGTACCTTTGGACCATGTTGACTTACGTGTTTCATCTTTCTTCATCAATCATCAAGACTACTTAAATCCCAACACCTTTCGTAAACGAATGCTCGTGTCAAATAGCACCATATCATATTCGTTTGTGCACCTGGACAAGATCGTTTTTTCCCTAAAATTATCCCATTTGAATGGTCAAAAATAAGTATTTTTTCCTAAATTTAAAAGGCTAAGACGGTTGAATGAAATTCATTCGATTTAAAATGATGATTCCTCTACGTAACACTAGTTTGAAAAATACGTGCTACTATAAATCGAATTGTCGTATCAAATTGAACATGGTATTCTAAAACGTTGATTCATATAGCACGTAAAATCAAATACATATATATGTATAAAATCTAATAATAGTAAAAGCTTATAAGAAAGACGTAATAATATTAGGAAAAAAGTGAGTACATTTTATTTCCATAATTTCTCTCGTGAATTTGGCTGATGCACATGGGTCGTAGCCGTTTTTCGGCCAGCGCAAAGACTGGCCTATCTGAAATTAAATACTAGTTACGAAATTCCGCGGTATACGAGTTCAATATTTGTTCATAAATTTTAAATGATATTAATTAGATGATATGAAATCATCCCATTCAATATAAAATATATACATGATAAATATTATTAATATTTATAAATTTTAAGTGGTATTGATTAAAATATTTTAAATTTTGTACTGAGATAAATTATAATATATATTTGTATGGTAGTAAATCTTCTCTTTTTATTTTGCATGTAGAGGTCTATTGAGGTGTCTATAATTAAAATAATTTTCATCATCGATAGTTGATTTTTTACTGACACTCAAAATAATAAAGTTATAACTAAAGATAGCTAAAGTGGGTCTCATAATTTTCAAAAAAAAATGTATACTAATTAAATTAAAGTAAAACAAAAAAAAATATTTTTTAAAACTTTTTTTAAAAAAATGTCCTTGCTGAGACAGATATGTCGATGCAGATGTGTCTGTTTCGACTTGAAACTCTCTCATATTACTAGGTATTGGTGTTCATGTCAGCACGGGCCCAATATATGTTAATTTTTTTTTTTTCTCAATTTATGTGATATAAATGAAATTCGAGAGCCAAACAATTTTTTTATAATTTATAATATTTTAAGTTATTAATTATTGTAATTTATAATATTTTTATATATTTTCAAATAATACATTAACTCTTTTTGTCTCAATTTATGTGGCATCAATATAATTTTAAGATTCAACCAAATTTTTTATGTCATTTAAATATTTTTAATAGTTAATTATTGTGATTTATAATACTTTTTATGTTCAAAGATATATTATTCCTTCTATTTAATTTATGTGACTCTGATAGACAAGAGTCAATCAAATTTTTTTTATATCTATTAAATTTTTAAATAGTTACTTATTATGATTTACAGTACATCTTAGTCATTTCAAATAATATATATTATTTTTTTGTCTCAATTTATGTGACACGGTTAAAATTTTGAGAGTCAATCAAATTTTTATTTAATCATATAATTTTATATATTTTGTAAATTATTAATTATGATGATTTATAATATTTTTTACGTAATTTCTAAAAATTCTTTTTAAATATTTAAATGACTAAAATATCTCTTAACAATGATGTAACTTAGATTATAGTAACTCTATATATTATAAGAGGGAATGAGAGCAACTTAGAGTCAAGAGGTTATTTGAAAATTTACTAAATTTGTGGGCCAATTGAATTTTTCGTGGTCTTTAAACTGCACTTGCATATTATTTTTTCTTTTCATTAATGGCCACGTGGGGCTAAGAAAATGTCCTAACTTATTTGATTTCATTTAATTATAATATATAATATTATAAATTACAATAATTAACAACTTAAAATATTGATTAAAAAATTGTTAAATTTTCAAAATTTCACCTATGACATATAAATCAGGATATATGAATAACAACTAATATTTGAAAATTACCTACAATGCATTATAAATTACAACAATTAATAATTTAAAAAAATTTAAAATATATTTTAACTTCAATTTAAACTCTCAAAATTTCACTATGACATATAAATTAGACATATGTATAATATATATTATTTTAAAATTAGCACTATAAATCATAATAATTAATAATTTAAAATATTTTAAAAATATATAAACTTTGATTGACTCTCAAAAAAATTTCACTTAGATTGAACAAAATAAAGTAACATATATTATTTGAAAGTTACATTAAAAATACTATAAATCATAATATTTAACAATTTAAAATGTTTCAAAATCAAACAAAAATTCAATTGACTCTCCTAATTTTATAGGTGCCACATAAATTTAAACATACGAAATAACATATGTTTTTTTTGTGCTTTAATGATAAACTATCCAATCATTTTCACTATTTATATTTGATAGTTTTGTTACAATTTATTTGTCTTACTTTCATTTTAGTTGACTCTCATAATTTCAAATGTGCAACATAAACTGAAACAGATGAAATAATAGATGCAAGCACGGGTCTTTGTATCTAGTTAGAGAATAAAAATGCATATAAGTTAGTTGGTTGGCTACATGAACCCCCACTTTATTTTGTCGGTGAGTGTTCAATTTCCCACATTATAATTCATATCTA
Organism: Solanum acaule; assembly: GCA_036250505.1. Taxonomy (NCBI): domain Eukaryota; kingdom Viridiplantae; phylum Streptophyta; class Magnoliopsida; order Solanales; family Solanaceae; genus Solanum; species Solanum acaule. The sequence continues at coordinate 16,907 of JAJOOR010005381.1, read as the reverse complement.
TTTCCTTTTTCCTTACCTCCAATTTTAAAAAGAAATTAACAATACAAAAAATTGGTAAACCTAATATTAAGAAAATATTTATCATCTATAGTATACAATTTTAATACATATTACAGAAAATAATTTAAAAAACATATATAATACTATAATACAGTTTTAATATATATTACAGGGAATAATTTATAAAACACATATAATACAAGTTTTATTCAAGGACAATATATTTATCACACGCTTTAATACATTTGTTATACATTATGTCAATTTCTTGCCAAACAGGCATAACATATTTTAAAACACTTATAATATATTATATTACATGCATAATTCACTTTTAATAAATAACATATCTATCATAATACTACTATAGATGTAATAAAGAGAAAATATCATTAAACAAATAATTATTTATTAAAAAATATTCATCTAAATAATTATTCTTTTCTAATCAGAGGATACATAAGGATTTGATATTCCCTTTGTCCACTTTTAGTTGTCATGTTATGCTTTTAGATTACATTAATTCAATATTTTAAACAAAAAATTTAGATATTCAAAGATCATACGAAAAGTAGTATAAATTGCAATTTTTTGCATATCAATATGATGAAAAAATACATCGTAAAATGTTAGTCAAAGTTCTTATCGTTTGACTCTAAAAAAGAAAATTATGACTTCAAAATTTTCCTGTGTGGTCATAAACTTCAACACACAATTTGAAGTTGAATTTCAAAATTTTCAAGAAATTAAAAAAAATCAAAAAAAGTGTTTTAATTTTTTCAATTTAAATTACTCACAAAAGGTCAAAATATAACTCTAATTTATATTCATAGTTAAACACAACTAAATTATTTTCAAATATCATTTTTCACTTTTAACTCTTTTTTTCCCCAACGAAACATGATCAACCAGCGATTTATATTTGATGAGTAGGTTGGTGAGTTACTTTACACATTTTTTCTTTTTTCCTTTTTTTCCTTTCTTGTTAAATAAGACATACAAATTCAAACAAAAAAAGTAAAATTTTATCAAATATCATTTTTCACTTTGCATCGATTTATATTTAGCTTTGATTGGTGAGTTACTTTACCCTTTTTTCCTTTCTTTCCTTTCTTATTTTCTTATAAAATAAAACAAACAAATTCAAATAATAAATATCATTTTTCATTTTGCATCGATTTATATTTCGCTTTAATTGATTAATTGCTTTACACGTTTTTCCTTTTTCGTTCGTTGAATAATGGAGAACAAAAGGTGTTAAAAGGTCAAATACCATTTACTCCCTTGGATTCACTCACCAACAAGTCCCTTATTTGACAGCTAACTCCCATTCATCGTTGAAATAGAAATTGTTTTCTTTAATTATTTCACCGTCCATTTTTAGTTGTTATATTGCGCTTTGAAAGTTAATTTGACTAGTTTTTAAAGTAAAATTAAATTACATTAATTCGATATTTTAAATTAAAAAATTTGATATTCAAAAACTATACGAAAACTTGAATTTTTTGCATATTAATATGATGAAAAAATACATCTTAAAATGTTAGTCAAAGTACTTATCGTTTGACTCTAAAAAAGGAAATCATGATAGTTAAAAGTAGACGGATGTAGCATGTTACTATTTCATTCGTTTAAAAATATTTGTTTTTTTCAAATAATATGAATTTCTAATCAATATTTTTAGATAATTTTTATAATCATATTTATATGATAAAAATTATGATTTATATAATATTTTTTTAGTATAATTTTTTAATTTTAATTTTTTTTAAATATTGAATTAATTAAATATCGAATTGTGTCGATGTTGGGGCAACAGAAAAAGTAAATATTTGTTACCTCCTCATGGTTTAGACTTGTAGGTCAAGGTATTCTCTTCTGTAAGACTTAAACGTGTCTTACATGCACATCCTCTACGTGTCTTCGTTTAATAGGCTACTACTAGTCAACTAGAAGCCCCCACCCTCACATGGGGAACAAAATATTCAAGATTCTTGCTTGTAGACAAAAAGGCCAACCAAATCAAAATACCACTCATGGATAGGGTTGTGTATTGATCGACGGATAATTATGCTTAGCGCCGTTGGTCATACGATATGAAGTCATGAGATAAAGTTAAAGTTTTGTTTAGATATGTAATTTAAATTTTTTATATTGTATGTTTTCTCATAATTATAAAATTCTCATAGGTTGTAAAACTATTTAAATTATCTTAATTCTTTATACAATCATACCGAAAAAGTAAAAGTTTATAAAATCACATAATACACTATCACAAAGCTATTTTTAAAAAATATAACATTTATTGATCAAACTTTAATTCAATAAAAAATAAAATTGAACATAAGTTGTAGTGTACTAATCTTTAATATAATCTCCCACATAGTATAAACAATCTTCTCACGTTGAACTTGCATTTCTCGATCATATGACTCAGAAGACGAACCAACATTGTTACTTTTAGCCATTTGTTGCAATTTTGATTGATAAGTAAATTTGTTAAAAAATAATAATTTTTGGTGAATATAAATAATAAAGTGGGAATTGATTTGAAGTAATAATAAATTTTATATTGGTGAGAATAATTATTATATGAGATATAAATGATTTAAAAAATAATGATATGAATTATAAATTTTATTTACATATGATTTAAATGGTTAGTAGTTATAAATGTGAGGTTGTTTTTACAAAATATATACTTCTGGGTTAATTGTTGTATTTCAAAAAGTTTCAAATCATGATTTCGTGTCACAATTTCATATCATGATATGAAATCGCATAACTAAATAACTACTTAATGATTTGACTTAATGAATTTGATTTTTAAATATACTAATTCATTGGTGTTTCTTTAAATTTTAAAATTAATAAACTCGATACAATTATGAGCAGGGGTGGATCCAAATAATTATGTACGAATTTTAAGTATTCAGTCTCTTTAATCATATCTTGTACTAATTTGCACCTCTTTAATTTCAATTTATTCTAACTATTTTTTAATTGACTTAAAAAAAATATTCGTTTTAGCAATTTTTAGTTTTATTTTACCATATGTCATGTTCAAATTAGTAAGATTAAAAGATATTTTGTAATATTTGACAATTTAAAATCATAAATATAATTAAAAATTATTTGAAATATTAATTAAATATTTGAATTAATTAATAATATTATAAATTAATTTAAAATACTATAACAAATTATAAAGTTTAAATCTTGCCCCTCATTAAATTTTATTTCCATAATTTTTCTGAGCCCTCGTGAATCAATATTGCTGATGTCAGTGACGTAATAAAAAATTTCATAAAAAAACCTTGAGTAATAAATACAATAAAAAAATCACTCTTCAAGTATTCAAATCTGGGCACTATGTAAGTTTTGAGCATACTTTTACCGTTGCACTACAAGTTTCCATTGATTTTAAGGGTGTCCAAAAATTATATATATCAATTTATAAATAAGATTTAACATCTATGTATGATATAATTTTATGACGTCACCGTAGCTCCACCTTTGACGGATGCAAAGTGGAGTTTAATAATTTAGCTAGTGTTTGATCACAAATTTTAAAATATTTTTTACTATTCAATTTTGGGTGAAGTTTCACCAAGTGACTGACCATAGATTTTGGGAGAAATATTTAACTTTTAAAAAATATATACGATATATATCTATAAGTTTTAAAAATTATTTAAAATACCCATAAGTTTGTATTATCATTTTATAATGAACATGTTCCGTAAAAAGTCATGACAACGAACACAATTATATGAATTTGAAAAAAGGAAGAAAACAAAAGAAAATATCATTGATTTGTATACGAAAAACTACTATTACTATTTGTAATTGAAAGTGACTTCGGAGAGCAAGCATGGATAAAAATTATATAAATTATGTTTATAACGATATAAATTTTGTACAATAAACTAATATTGAAATTTAGTCCAAAACTATAAATAATGGGTGTTTTAATAAAATATAAAAATTTGAGGTAATTTTTAAAATTTTAAAAATTCTCAAATATTAATATTTGGCCTAAATTTTAATTTTTTCTAGAACTTGACAACTTAGAATATTTATCAAATATATTTGCTAAGTAATAATCGGATAAATTATATGGCCAAATATTAATTTTCAAATATATTTATGGCCAAACGATACATTAGACTTGTAGCTCAAGGTATTCTCTTCTCCACCTGTCTTCCATGCAGAATTTTTTTCTCTAATAGTTGTGCCAAGTGTTAGTATCCACGTGCAATTGTGAATGATATTGTGCGTTTCTTAGTAAAAATATTCTAGTTTTGAGTTTTGAATATGAAAAAAGTGATAGAATGAGATTGCTCTTTTTTTAGTAAAAGTAGTTTTGAGTTTTGAATACGAATATGAGAGAATGATAGAAAATGTGTTTCTTAAATGGTGTAGCGTAAATATGAATTAGCTGGATTTCAAATTCTAAAGAAATATTTTTAAATATTTTTGTGTTTGATTAATTAGAATATTTTTTAGATATACAAATTTTTTTAAAAAAATAAAGTTTTGCTGAGTAAAAATACAAAAAATTAAAAAGTAATTTTCGATGTTAATCATGACATTTTTTATTTTCTTATTTTGATTTTAGTGGTCAGTACTCTATACTAGCTTATTTCAGCTAGATCTAGACCTATGTACCAAGGCAAATTAATTGAAGCACATTTCACAGTCTTTCATGCCAAAAGATTCGAAAACTAGTGAAATGCATTCACTTTGGAAAATACTATGGGAGGCAGGGGTGTCAGTGGGGCGGGAGAATGTGGGGTGAGGTGGGTTTAAGATTAAGCGAGACAGGACGTATTTAAGATTGTGCGGGGTGGATAGAATGCAGGTAGGTTGAAGTGGGTTTTTTATAACTGATGCAGGGCGGGATGGGTTGCATGTATATGTGATTTATATGGATTTAAACTTAATTTTAATTTATTTACATGTTATAAGAGTGATAGAACATTATTTATTAAGATAGTTTCTTTAAAGCTATTAAAATATTCAAGATAGTAAATGAAAATGGAGTAGTTCATAAAAAATAATTCAATTTCTTACATGTTTCTCAATCTTTTAAATTAATATAATTTAATGAAAAAATGAATTTATTTTTATGAATTTTATTTTTAGTATCAAAGTTAACTAGAAAAGAAAATATTAGAAAATTATGCGGAGCATGTCTATACGAGACAGAGAGGATTGAAAATGAAAAAAATGTTATGCGGAGCGGGGGCAAATTAAAATTTTTACAAGTTAAGCTCAACCCACCCCGCCCTGCCTTGCATCACTCCATTGCCATCCCTAGGTGTCGGATGGTATTAGGAATGAGGGATATAGAGAATTGAGAGGAGGGGGACGGTCAAGAGGAGGTGTGTTGGACGGAGGAAACTTGAGAAGATATAATCAATATGGAATTTGAGTTTGTATTTCTATTTTTATTAAGAAGCTTATTTTTTTTAATTTAAAAAAAAAAACTAGAAAAAGTATTTGACCAATCAAACATGATTGAAAAATATTATTTTTTTGTTGTTCCGAATACACTCTCATTGTTTTCATGTTTTCGAATGAAACAAAAATAGTGGGCAGGTGTTGGATTTATGTTCCCTCTAAAATAAAGAGAAGTTTTATTTTGTGAATCGCAAAGTAATAAACATTAGTATTTTTCTTAGGTAATTCATTACTTGACAAGTGAATTCATTATTTATGGTCCCACAAACTTTTTTAAAAATAGATTACCAAAATGCAATACCCATTTATGTTATATGTGCATATTAATTGTTTAATTAGTGATACTTGTACAATAGTAGTTAGAGAGTTAGAAAGCAATGAAACTGAAATAATATATTAAATATATTTGAAACAAATAATAATATAACTAAAAATTATAATGGAGCCAAAATATTACTAAGTAAACCTAATATTAGCTATTTCTGAAATTTTCTCAATATTGATTGAACCTCACATTCTTGGTTAGGCCCATTAATTGCTCCTCCAACAAATTATTGGTGAATTTCCAAGTCAATTTTAGGCAGATGAATTGTCTTTTGCCAATTCTTGGAGAACTTCCAAGTGCTGCAAGTTAGTGTCACAATTCTATGGACCAAGTTGTGATCTTGAATACTTTAGGTAGATTTTACATAAATTTCATCGTGTTAAGCGTTGATTATATTCTATTTTTATTCTTTTTCAAATTTTAAAAATTCCTTAAATTTGATGAAATTCGGATATATCTCATAACGTCCTGATACATCGCGTCTTGATTTCGGATACATCGCTCAACGTCCTGATACATCGCGTCTTGGTTTCACATACATCACTCAATGTCCCAACTCATCGAGTACATCCCGATACATTGCATTAAGTGATGTATCCGAACGATACATCGCGTAAAGTGATGTATCTGACCGATACATTGCGTAAAGTGATATATCCAACTGATACATCGCATACAGTAACGTCCCGATATATCACGTACGATCGATACATGACATAAAGTGATGTATCCGACCAATATATTGTGTAAAGTAGGAATTTTTGTAATTTTGTAATTTTAGAGAATATAGTCAAATGAATTGTGTGTTTAGATAGTTCTTCCATATTTTTATTCATATTTTTCACGTGCGTACTCGATTTTTGAACTCTTTGATTATAATTTTTTGAACTTCTACTCAAATTTCGACATTCTAAAATAGTTGTTTTAGTTTTAAATATTCACCTTAGTATAAATTCAGTCTACACAACAGAACCCACATAATGAGTATACATTCATCATATTAGGTTATACTCAATTAAAATGTAGTAAATAATAACTAAAAATTCGCGTTTACTGCCTACCATCATAGTATATAATGATTTTATTTTTGTGAAAAAAATTAAAGCTTTAGTTGTAATATATCAAGATGTCTCGATAATGTTTTAATTAAACAATAATGATTATTAATTAACAGACTTAAAAAAAATATGAAATGAACTCTTGACATTATCAAAATAAAAATTACAAATCAAACTAGATAGTAAAAGCAAAACATTCAATTACTACAAGGGTAAACATCTTTACATACAAATGTGTATGCAAAATCATAGTTCTTAAATATGTATTATATAGGTGGGTTGGGTTCAGTTTTTGTTGATTATTTATAAAATTTAAAATCAAACTAAAACTAAACCATGAAATGTCCTTTTTTCTCTCATAGAAATCTTGATCTTAAATCAAGAAAACTTGTCTTAACATGTTTTACTACTCACAAGTCCTAATTAATACAACTATCAAAATAATGATTGATAGTTTATCCATCGACAAAGTAACAAGTCTAACTAGTCTGATTATAAGATTATATTATACATGAAAAATTGCAATAGACTTGAGAAACCAGACTATAGAAACCTTGACACAACGTACATGCTATACTGTAAGTTCAGTTCAGTTGTATGCTGCTGTTATGTGCATTTCGTTAACCAAAAGAAAACGAACCCTTCTCTGGCAACGGTTAATAAACTTTGTTGCTAAATCAATTTCTTCCAGCTCATGACGAAGGGCTGGCTGTACATGTTTTCCAGATCTCAGTATTATTCGTTTCCACTGAAGTTGGCTCCTAATTTTTTACTTTGCTACAGGTTTCTGTCTGGTGTTGGAAAATTGTACGTCCCCACTGAGAACGGAGCTAATGAAACTCTCTGCATCTTCAGAAGTGACTTCTCCCTCTAAAACTGCAAACTTACCCTTCCGCGGCTTGTATGCAAGAAGGACCTTGTCTGATGATTTATATCCTGATTTGTCAAATGCATTCAAGAAAGACTGCTGCCTCGCTGCATCCAAAAGTGCATAGGAAACTGAATCTCTTGAGCCATAGGCTGTATTCTGTCGTCTTGATAATGACTTTTGAGAGACCTAAAGTAGGCAAAATTTGAGTCACAAATCAGTTAAATCGGTTGTATTTCATACCAGAGGAGAGTAAATCATAAATCACTGAACAAAGTCTATACAGTTGACAGACTTACCGATAATAGAACTTTTTCTAGCTTATCCCTTGCTTTAGATGACCTGAAAACACCAATCACACAAACAGGAGTTTTCTCCCCACAAATGTCATTGAAATTAGAGCCTGTCAGTACTGGTACTTGCTTAGCCTCTGCTTCACTCTGCTCACTTTTACTCTGAGCTGAAGCTGCCTTCTTATTTTTCTTTTCAAAATTGTCCAGTAAACTACTTAGATCTTGAATTGCCGACTTTAGATCTTTTACAGAGATTCCTGTTCTCAAAATCTGTTTCTCCCCATTGGATAGCCAGCTAACAATGGCAGGAAGAGCATCAACACCCAACCTTCGGACAGCAGGATCAGAAGAATCACGAACCTATTAAACACGACACATGCTTTAGTAAAACACTTGCAAAGAACAAATGCAGTCATGTTCAAATCCAAATTCAAGTTGGTACAGTATTTAACTAATCATACGGACAAGTTTAGTCATATATTCTAACCTGTGCATCATAGAAGACAAAACGATTTCGATACAAGCCACTAAGAGCACGCCAAATAACTGGAGTATCTTTCTTTGTTGAGAGAACCATCACTTTGGGTAAACCTCCTACAGTCTGGGAAACAAAATCAAAGTGGTCCAAATCTACACGCTTTGAGAATCTAGGAAGATGATCATGGCAAAAACTTTTCACCCTCTTCACATCTAAATCATCACTGTACTCCATCAACGCACCATCCCCACTTGATTTTAATGAATACACAAACAATCTTGGCACATTGCGAGGATATATGCCAAGACCCTTGCAAAATGATGCATCAGTTTCACAGTTTATTCTCCCCACCTATCACAGTAAAAGCACATCAGTGGAAATACAGTAATGACTAGAGTCTAGAAGTATTATGATGTAAGTAAAAGGATGCATACCTTCATTGCCCCATCCAGTGAGCTTGCAACTTCTCTGATGACAGATTCATAATATTGGATATCTCTTGATGTAGATGTATGAGAGAGTAATAGCCAAGTCATTCCTTTATCAGATATTTCTTTCTTATACATCTGCGAGTTTACGGAAGGGATGCTCTTGCCAGAGTTCTTGGTTCTAGACTGAGACCTGCCTGAACCACCAAAGCCACTAAAACCCCCAAATTTACTCCCACCTCCCATACCACCCCCAAACTGACTCCCACTTCCCATACCACCCCCAAACATGTTGGAGAATATATCATCTAAACCAAAGCCAGAAGACCTTTGGCTGCCAGGACCGCCAAAGGAAAATGAAAATGATTTTGCACCTCCTTGTCCACCACCCATACCACCTGGCCCGAAGTTAAACCCACTTTGTCCTGGTCCACCACTTGTAAAGTATGTATATCCACCATGATCTCCAGCGCCTCCAGCATCAAATCCAGGAGCTCCCTTCTCATCTCCATATAGGTCATAGTTTTTCCTCTTATCTTCATCGGACAGAATTTCATAAGCTGAAATTTGATCGACAAATAATACAGATAGTTAATAATATTGATCATCAAGCAAGCAAACACCCAGAGAAAGAAAATGCATGCTGTAACTAGTTGCACACATCAAGATAACTCAGATTGTATGGGTTTTAACCTTTAATCACCACCCATCTTTGGATCTTAGATAAAATCAAACCTACCTAGCACCTTGAAGAAAGATAAGAAAAACAACGCCATCTTTGGATCTCAGATTCTAGTGATAACTTTAGCAAAAATTTTAAAGAAAATAGTAAAAGCGGTTCTTTTAATTTCCTCAACTACAATTTCTTTCTTTCCTCTTTTTGATAATTGGCAGAGTGCTGAAAAGAAAGATAGAAATCAGAAGCTGTTATACCATTATTAATCTCAGCAAATTTCTCCTGTGCACCCTTACTTTTGTTCTTGTCTGGATGATATTGGAGTGAGAGCCTGAAAAGGAGGAGGGATAAAGGAGAAGATTAAAAGGACAGAACATTAATTGCCGGAAAACTAATGCAGAGAAGTTCAACAATTGAAAAAATCAGCAATTAAATACAAGCAAATTTTTTTTAAAAAAAAGCTTCAGACAAAGTTTCACCTTGAAACCCATAGAATCTAATCGACCATGAGCATATTTGCAACTCTCATATTGCAGGATCCGAATTTAAGGAAAATACCAGTAACCTACTGCATGCTGATAGTAAAGAGGCCATGGAAAAAATTGTCAATATGTTCCTTTACCTTCAAATTTATAGTCTTACTTCCAACTACTTATCCTGTCCCATTCCAAGACAATGACAAGAATAAGTAGTTAAGGATCAGATTGATCAATACTAAGGTCATTTGTTCTCGGGAAAAACAAGCTATGTTCAAGTTCAACCAACGTTGTTAAGGGCTTGTTTGAGGTAGGCTTAAGCCCCAAAGCTACGTAAAGTTCAGTTTGGCATTTTTCCTCCGGCACCAAGGAACTATGGATGAGCCTTATTTGTATAGTCTCAGCTTTTAAGAGGGAAGCATTAACAAATAAATGTAGTTGGCAAAGTGATTTATTAATCATTAGCAGAAAGTTTTGGATGAATTATTGAGTGATAAACTGATAATGAATAATAAATTGAAGATTTACCATTAAAACTAGTTAATGAGAACTTAAAACTACTTCTTTACATCTAAACAAAAAATTGAAATGGTTGATAAATTAGAAATAACATGATTTTTCACTCTACATACTTTGTTTAGCTATAGTAATAATATCTTTATCAAATTTATATATTTGTCTTTATATTGTTTACTTATAAAGTATCCACATTTTTTGTTTTTCCATTCATTCTAATTGTGCTTGCACTTAAAAGCCTAGCTCTTGTCCATACTTTTTGTCTCTGATATTTTAATCATAGTTCTTAGCTTATTGATGAAAACATCCAGTTATTGCAGGCCTAAGATTCTGGATCCTTAGGAAAACTGTAATTTTAAAGTTATGAAGAGTCCTGCTTTACTATCATCACTAAGAGCCCAGAAATTTACATATACTCTGCACTCTCTTGGTGTGTCACTTGTAGGGGTTTCATCCCAGAAGCATGTAAAACATGAATAGAATTAAAGGCCAAACTACAAGTACTCTTAAGACACGTGAAAGTTTGAAGCACAAATAGAAGTACTTGGAAAATACTCATCACCACTACAAATCCTCAAGTTAAGGTAATTCCTACCAACAAAGAGATATCAATCATGGCAGAACCTCCAGTAAAACATGTAGGTAGGATAACAGTTGATATAGTTATGCCAAATTTTGGCTAAGAGAAACTTGACTACTGGATGGTAAGCATGAAACAACAAAAGCACAAACATTGAGATTTAAAGAAAAAATGATAATGGAAAAAAGATGAGCGAACATACTTGTGAAAAGCTTTCTGGATCTCACGCTGACTTGCGCTTTTATCAACTCCAAGAACCTGGAATAATTCAAAATCATTGTTAACCATGGAAGATGAGGAATCACTCTGCATGGACACTCAGGATATATAGCTATATTTCAGGTTAAATCGTCAGGTTAACAATGCCGAATATTTCAAGTTTATTTTCTTAAAACTAACAAACACGAGAGGATCAGAACTTTTTCATTTAGTCTCTATTTTGAGGAAGATAAACAAAGTGATCAATTTGAGATTTCAGTACTTGCCACACCTAACTTCAAACGGTATTTTTGCGGTTCCTCTTTACATTGATTGTCTTTGTCCCACAAAGATGTGTGTATATATCAGCCGTAGCAGATGAAAAATCTGGGCTAACAATGAAACCAATGCATCATGACTATTTTATTTTTTTCAGAATCCATCATACGCATATCAGCATACTGGGAGTTTCTCCTTTTACATATCATTTAAATATGAAAATTACATAAAACAGATATCATTCCACAGTCAAATCAATAATACATCTGCTTCCCTTCTTTTTTTTTTTGAGGATGTCGTCTGCTTCCCTTCTTTCTAAGGGACAATCCTTCATTTACTCTATTCCTAGTTTCAAAACACAATTTCTCAATTACAACATTATCCTAATATACAAAAACTGGTTAAATTGAGCAATTCCAATAAACCCCAAACAAAACCAACGGACAAATAAAAACAAAAAAATCATGAAAACTCAATCACCAAAGGGGTACCCTTGGCATTGCTAGTAAAGTTGCTGTCATGGGTTCAAAAGTCGTGGAAACAGCCTCTTCCATAAATACAGGATAAGGCTCTGTATAATAAACCCATGTACAAATCCCGAAGCTTTAATGTACCGGGTTACCCATGAAAACTCAATCACCAAAATCAGTTCAAAATCTAACAGTGTGAAAATTTAAATCAATTAGCCCTCAAGATGCTCAATCAATGTAGTTAAAATCCTCTATATCCATTTCAAATTCCACTATATTCGGGCCTAATTCATGCCAATATGAAAAATACATATATCATACATAAATTCAAACGGGAAAAAACAATAAATAGAAAATCATACATACCTTATAAGGATCAACGGTTTTAGATTGTACGTTGAGAACAAATAGTGATGCACATAGAACAATGGCTATCGAAATTAGTCGGGTCTTCATATTCGGGTCGATTTTTCGGATCCAAATACAACTTGTCGGGTCGATTGTTCTTCAGAAATCGTAGTAGTGAATTTGAGAGACATACATGATGAAGAAAAAGAAGAAGAAGTTGGTCTTAATAGATTTTGCGGGGGTTGGGGAATGTTCCAGATCATTCGGCTGTTTTTTGATGACGTGGCATTTGTGACAGGGCTACACGAGTTTTGGCCAATCAGATTTTAGATTTCTCATCATGTTGTAATAATAAATATTTATTTATTTAGTTTGCTTCTCAAATTTTCCATGTGACAGAAACAAGGAGAGTTAATTTTTAAAAAAGGAAAAATTATGCGATTAAGTAAATATATACTAGTTAATTACCTAATATAGTTATAGTTTGCATTAATTACAATTCGGAACTTACTTCTAGCTATAATTAGGAAAAAACTTACTCGCACTGGGTGTTTACACCAAGTCAATGCAATTTCCATTATTACCTGATTTAATGAAGTAAAATGAACTATAAATTTAAACACATGGCATGCATGTATTGGTTTGGTGTAAACACCCGGTGCGGGTAAGTTTTACCCGTATAATTACATTCTCTCTCGCCTCTCTCCTCTTTTCTTCTTCCTCTCTCTCCCCTCTCTGGAATCTCACTCGCCACTCTCCTTTTTTTTAGTCATCTCTCCCTCGCCTCTCTCCTCTCCCTGCCTAGTCACTCTCACTACTCTTCTGTCAATCTCTCTCTCACTTTATACAAACATAAATGTATAGTTTGTGTTTGTCTGAAGCGAGAGAGACGTGATATACAAATACGAATACATATCTCTCCGTCCTATACACTTATAATTATACAAATACAATATTGGAAAAATTACTTGAATTGGTACATTTTAATAAATATTTACTGATTTTAGCGATATTTTTTTATTTATTATCATTTATAGCAATACTATGTGAAATCTGTAATATGTATTAAAAATGAATTATGTATGCAATATATATGTATTATACCTATTTTTTTAAATATATTATGTTTGTTTGGTAAGAAATTGACACATTGTATTATAAATGTATTAAAATGTGTGATAAATATATTATCCAACAATAAAACTTGTATTATATGTGAATAATAAATTGTACTTTGTAATATGTATTAAAATTGTATTATAAATGTATTAAATGTGATCGAGTGAAAAAAAATGTCATTGCTATAGATGGTAATATTTTTTTATTATAGTATATTTATGTAAGTTTCCCATCAATATTCTCCTACCCAATTCTCTTTTGCCTCTCTCTCTCTTTATACAAACACAAATTATACATATACATGTATATTTTGTGTTTGTATAAAGCTAGAGAGAGATTGAATATACAAATTCAAATGTTTTAACTCGATTCAATTGTATACGAATTTAAATTGTATGTAGATAATACAATAATTGATACATACACATAGTAGTTACATATATATAATTATGTAACCGATATACATATACAATTCACCTCTCTCTCAGTACTCTATGCCTTCTCTCGCTCGCCTCTCTCCTCCCTCTCCCAGTCTGCTCGCCACTCTCCTCCAAATTGTATGTAGATATACAAATACAATAATTGATACATATGCATAATAGTTATATATATACAATTATCTAACCGATATACTTATACAATTCACTTAGCTCCCACTCTCTGCCCTCTCTCGCTCGTCTCTCTCCTCCCTCTCTCAATCTTGCTTGCCACTTTCTTCCCTATAACATGTAGCTACGAATCGTAATTAATAAATTATAGCTATGAAGCGTAATTAAGCTATTTTTGAGTGGTTATATGTGGAAAACTCCCAAAAAAATTATATGTTTTTAAAGATATTTGAAGTTGTTAATTATTTTTTATTTTAAATATTTTTTACGTCATTTCAAATAATATATATTACTCTCTTTATTTCAATTTATGTGGCACATATGAAACTTGGAGAGCCAACCGAACTTTTATATGAATTTTAAATATTTTAAATTTTTAATTATTGTGTTTTATAGTACTTTTTTACATAATTTTTAAATATATAATCGAATATTTTTAAATTATTAATCATTGTAATTTATAGAACTTTTAACTTAATTTTCTAACCTATAACATATTAAAAAGTAAGATAAATAAATCAAAATGATGAGAGTGCTAAAGTGGGACTCACACTCTTGGTTACAAGCTCATAGCTCAAATACACATGTTATCCATGAACTGGTGTGCTTATAGCCTCTTATTGTATATAGAATATGATATTATTTAAGCTTGGATAATTTTTTTCATTTTATTTAGATATCAAGTATTTAGTGAAATAAAAATATTAAAATATAATTATTAAAATTTTCAATCAATTTCTTTTTACGTAGAGATGATCAATTTTTTTTAAGAAAATGATAAACATCTTTATTAAAAGGTGTTATTCATGCTTCTAATTAAATTTAAAAAAGGAGTATAAACAATTTTTTGAGATACACTTATAAATAAAATTAGACAGATATATTTGTGTTAAACATGGCCCAACACTACACTTCATACGTTTGAGCTCATGTTAAGAAAACAAAAAATAAGTATAATAATTGTAAGGGAAAATCACCTAAATGGACCATAAAATTCAAAATAATTACAAGTTCATACCAAATTCAAAGTAATTTCTGAAATACTCATTCTTTTATAAATAATTACAGTTCATACCCCCTTTCATTAAGGTTGATAATTTTCGCTTAACTGATATTAAATCACTATCATATATCGTATTGGAATCATTAAGGCTGATACTTTCGCTTAATTGATACTAAATCAGTACATATATATATACTGTATTGGTATCATTAAGGTTTTTTGTTCTGAAATTACGCATCAGTCAATGATATCATAAGAGTATATATATATATACTCTTATGATATCATTGACTGATAAATAAATTCTGAACTAGAAACCTTAATGATGCCATAAAATATATATACTCTCTTATAGTATCATTGACTAATGAGTAATTTCTGAACAAAAAAACATTAATGATACCACAACAATATACATATACTCTTATAGTATCATTGACTGATGAGTAATTTCTGAACAAAAAACTTTAATGATACCAATACAGTATATATATATATATATATTGATTTAGTATCAATTAAGCAAAATTATCAGTTTTAATAATATCTATACAATATATGATACTGATTTAGTATCAGATAAGCGAAAATTACCAGTCTTAATGAATGGGGGTATGAGCTGTAATTACTTATGAGAGAATGAGTATTTCAAAAATTAATTTGGGTTTGGGTATGAACTTGTAATTATTTTGGATTTTATGATCCATTTATGTAATTTTCCCCAAAAAATATTGTCTTTACTTGGTTTGTCAAAAATGACAAGTAAAAAGTCAAAATTGGACAAGTAAAACGAGACAGAGGGAGCGTATTAGTAATATGACTATGATTGCTCATTGTTAAAAAAGAAATTCTTTAATTACATTAGTATCATCGTTGAAACTCTAATATTTTATCTGCTTTTTTTTTTGTGGACATGGCCATCGAACAATTTTTCCAGAGGTTGTTCAATCATAACCAGTAGCCACCTCTGTCCCACCCTTGAACCACACCATTACATATGCTTTTACACTACGTCCAACTTTCATTACGATCTAATGTCTTTTTGAAATTTATTTTTTATTATTTACATGGAGAATCTAGGGTGGTTTGGTAGGAGAAAGAAGTAAAACAAATGATTGTTAACAAAAAATTGTTGGGTTTAGGATCTTTTTTCCCTTCCTATGCGGATAAATAAAAGTCTTATTAGGACCAGCCCACTTTAGCCCATAACCCAAATATTATGTGGCATATATAAGGCTTATTTGGTCTTATTTTCAGAAATACAAGAGAGAGAAATCAAGAGAGTTTCGTTTTAGAGATTGAGAGAAAAAGAGAAAAAAATCCCGTTTTTTTGCTTCTGGAAATTTTCTGCTCAGGCAGTCCGCTTCAGACAGAATTTTCCGCTTCGTTAACCGTTGGATCGTGCTCAAATTTGAACTGGGAATTCTAAGAATCTGGTTCTTGCAATTCAACGGTGGAGATCGGATTTGGAGGTCTGTAGCTTCTGATTTTGGGGCGTGAACAGTAGCGCGTTTTTGGGTGAAATCTCTTCTTTAATTCTCTAGTTTTGGTGCAATCTTGATTTGTTGTTGCTCGTTGTTTGGCACTTGTTTTGTGGCCAATTTTGGAGAACAATTTTGTAACTCTTGGTGTTTATAGTGGAGCTTTTGGTCCTGTGGTTTTTTACTCTTCACATCGAAGGGTTTTCCACGTAAATCGTTGTGTCTTGTGTGATTGGG